>JAAOAQ010000637.1:0-37711 GCA_013396025.1 Fusarium phyllophilum
AATTCTTCTGTCCCCCGGTAGGTATAATATCCAATGTCTTATTCATTCTCATCGATCTTATCAGATAAGCATCTCACGATCTTGGCATTGTCTAAAAACAGTAAGCGACCGATCGGCTGCGAACCTTGATGGATCCTCCACTGGAAAAGAATTGGTCCAATAGAACTGGCGACATTATTAACGTCAACTTTGATCCGCTGCACATTAAAATTTCTCAAACCATCTTTGGTAACTCCAAGCGAGGTCGATTCAAGGAAAGAAGTACGTTGCAGCAATGTTGACAGATGGAGATTGTGGCTAATATGTGGTTTTAGTGCTTGACTATCTTTGGGGCGATACGACTAAAGAGGAGAAGAGGTTGATAAGAAAAATTGGTACGTTATTCCAACCTTTCGACAGAATGTTACTAAAGCTGAGCAGATTTCTTTATTCTTGTAAGAGCTCTTTACTTGTCCTCGGGTCTGAAACTAATGGGACAAGACTTTCTGTTGCTTCAGCTTCTTCTTCAATCATCTTGGTAAATCTCCTCATCACAGCATCCATGACGCTCTTCTGACGTTGGAGTCACAGACAGGCAAGCTTTTGCGAATGCATACGTGAGTCCACCAAAGAAACTGTGCAATGACTTTGACTGACTGTATGATAGGTAGCAGGTCTTAAAGAGGCTCTCGAGCTGAGTGGTAACCAGTACAATATTCTCCTCTCCATGGCATCAGCAGGGTACGAAAACTCACCCAAACCTCAGCCTAGGATCAACTGACATATCGTTAAGCATGCTGGTCGGTCAAATACCTAGCAGTATAATCATCCACAAGATCCGCCCTCGAATATGGATGTCTTCCATGGTCGTCGTATGGGCAGGCCTCACCATGGCCAGTGCAGCTTGCAAGACATATGCTCAACTCTGCGCCGTTCGGTTCCTGATGGGTCTCGCTGAGGCAAGTACATATGCTGGCTCGATTTACATCATGGGATCTTGGTAGTAAGTCTCAAACGTCCCCATTCAACTAACAAGGCTGACGACTTACAGCAAATCCAACGAAATCGCCAAACGAACTGCCATGTTCACTGTGGCTGGTCAAGTCGGCAAAATGTTCGCTGGAGCTATGATGGCTGCCATTCATGAGTCAATGGAAGGCAACGCTGGATTGGAAGGCTGGCAGTGGGTGTTTTTGATCGACGGGATCATCACTTTGCCTGTTGCGATTTTTGGCTTCTTCTTCTTTCCGGATGTACCCGAGTACACTGATGCTTCGTATCTGAGTGATAAGGAACGACAACTTGCGCTTGATCGACTGCCACCTAAGAAGGAGGATGGTCATGATATACAGGCGTGGAGTCTTGTGAAGAGGGTGATGGGTCATCCTTTGCTGTGAGTAATATTCGCTGCTTTATCTAGCTATGCACTAATGAGGTGGACAGTTATGTGTGCTGTGTCTTCTCAGTTCTTGGATCAGCACTTCAGTCTTACGTCGTACAAGGACTTATGCTTCTGTACCTCAAGTTTCGTAAGAACATTGACGGTTTCACCCAGTCTGAGGTTAACACCCTCCCGATCCCAACTCACGCCGTCGGTATTGTCGCCGAGCTTTCTGTCTCGTTTTTCATGGATCGCTACAACAAGAGAATGTCGCTTGGCTTTCTACTCTGCTTGATCCAGATAATCTGCAGCATCGTACTCCTGATTCCGGGGATGTCAGTTGCAGGAAATCTCACAGCACTTTACCTCTCAGCCTCAGCATACGGCATCAATCCATTACTGTATGGTTGGTCAAGCAACATCTTGGCCCGTACAGCTGATGATGCTGCTCGGAGTGTGACTCTGGCTTCAATGGCGGCAAGTGATGGACTTCTGTGGACATTCTGGGGTATCGTCATGTTCCCCGCTGATCATGCACCTTACTGGCGTAATGGGTACATCGGGATGCTATGTGTTAGTGCTGCAATGGTTGGCTGGCTATTTATTGTTCGCTGGGTAAGTCTTTCGCTCCTTCATTGATACATGGTCTGACAACATCTAGCTCGATCGCTATACCGCGGAAAAGTATCCTGCTGGTGAACACACAAGTGCCTCATCTCTGGTAGTGACGGAGGTGAACTACTCCACGATGGATCATAATAAGGCAGTTTGATAGTTCATAGAAAAAAGTGATTGTGTCGAAGGGTTTCTTCAAATCGTCTGGAAAGAAAGTCAATCTAGCTAAGACACCATGAAAACAGCCTCATCTGGCTTCCTACCAACATGGGCCCCCACCTTCGTCTTTAGCATAGATGTCTAACGATGGAGGAGGAAATGCAACTGCCCTCTTGTGTTCCGTCCCTGAAGTTTCCATCGTATACACCATTGTTCTGATGATCCACCATTCTTAAAACAGCGTGAGCTTCTTCTCAAGTTCTTCCGCAATCTCCCAAGAGAGATGGAAAGGAGTCTTGGAACCTTCAGGATTCAGAATTCTGATCTTGTTGCGCTCCTTCAACGGAGGACGTCGCACCTGGCACTGCTTGCAGAGCCGCATTACAGCAGTGTTCCTGGCCTTGCAAGCCTTGCAAACCCACGCGCGGAGGATCTCCTTTGTTTCAACATCAATGATGGGAATACCACCAACGTTACGCTCAGGTCGGCCTTTGAGCTGAGCCATGGATTCAAGATCAGAGAAGTTGCCAGAGATAGTAGTTGGTCCCTCGTCAAGCGAAAAGAATGGATGACCAGCTTTGGCGTAAGTAGCGGCTGAGATGGGGCTCTTTGGGGGTTCCTGGCCCGTGACTCGCTTGAAACTGACACTGTTCAGGATCTGAACATTGATTGTGATCTGGGATGTCTTTTTGTATTCGCCCTTGGGCTGTTCCACGATGTTTTGACAGATGAGACCGCCAGCGGTGATGTTCATCTCTTGCTCCTCAACCATTGAGCTACCACCACGAAGACGGGTAAAAAGATAAAGAAGTGCTCCCTAAGGTTCATATTCAGGTTAGCATTGAAAAGACGCCTTGATCTGGAAAGAAAGCGATTCAAACATACATTCTTAAGATTGTAGTCGCATAGTCTCAGCTTGTCTGCCAGATAGTTAGCTGACTGGAGTCTGGAATTGAGATCAAGAATAGTCCATACTTTTGAGGTTCTGCGATGACCAGATCAAGGTTTGGTACGCAACATCGACACCAACCTTTGCTTTGACGAACGACTTTAATGTTTCGACGCTGCTGAGACGCGAGAGAAAGTAGTTGGATATTTTGCCGTCGAGCTCTTTGACCATGACGTTGATGTTGTCTTTGGGACCAGAGAGGAGAGGATCAAGGCGCGCGATGTCAAACTGAATACCTGCGGAGGTCTCTTCACCGTTCATCTGGTACTCGACAGAAGTACCAGCCCCAATCGGCATGGCCACAAACTGTCTGACTTTGCCGGGCGCGGTAGCTACGCCATCAATCCACTTCTGGTCGGGAACGACAATGTAGTCCTGGATACTCTTCTCTTTCTTCAAGAGCTGTCGGCGACGAAGCTCAGTCGCATGAGTTGGAACTTTGGGCTCACCCGAGACGATGTTGACGTTACCCACGTGGATCCTGATGGCATAGGTCTTTGTACTCTCAAATTGGATCCATAACGCCTCGCGTTCTGTTACATGAAGTCTTAGTGTTGGTCAATGGGTAGAGCTCGGGAGTACTCACGATACATGGGGATGAACATGCCGCCTTTCTGTGCCATTGATAGGGGAAACGTTCTAGCATAGTCTTGGATCTTGAATAGTGGAAAGACGCCCTGATCTGGTGGGAGTCCACTGGTGTTTTTGTTATCAGGGACGCGGATTGTGCGCCTGAAGGTGATAGTCAAGTCATCGAGTGTGACGCCTTCCGACACAGTGACTTTCGGAGTCCATGGAGTTAGTTCTTCAATCATCTTGTCTGATACCTTGGAGGAGGATGGAAAATGAAATGGTAATTGTGTTGGAGGAAGCGCTGCGCAAGTCTAGCAGAATGGGATCCAGAAGTTGGTTCAGTGATGTGCTAACACCTGCTCTGATAGTGTTTTATATTGAGCAGAGACGACAGCTCAGTGGCTGTGATTTGAAGGTGAAAGGTGAGAGAATAGATGGAGTGAACAGTGATGAAATATTTTCTCGCTTTTCAAGGTGATTACCGTGATAAGTCTGGAACTCCCTGGTAATGGGAGTGAGAGGACATGGTAAGGAGTTGACGAGGAGATGGAGCACAGATTCAACATGCTGCAGATTCTAAAATAAATTAATACTATTCTGCTCGTCTTTTGTGGTGCAGCAGTGATTCACCGATATGCCACATACCCAGTACTGCGGCATAATATTATGCACAACTGGCCACATTTAGTTCGAATCACTTGAATTATCTGATGTGGTGGTCGTGTCTACGTCCCACCAAGTTGGACCAAGCTCTTGTGGTATCATCCATCTAGTGTCTCGATGGTGCTTTTTTGGTAAGGCTCCTAGGCTCTACTAGAGAGCTTGAACCTGTATCAATTTCACCGGCCGCGTGGCCTAATGGCTAAGGCGCTAGATTTCGGTCTCTTCTGAACTCTCTAGAGATTCCAGGTTCGACTCCTGGCGTGGTCGACGCACGATCTTCGGATCTTTCCTTTTGCAAATTTTTGCACCCAAGGTGGGTCGTTGGAGAACAGACTAGCCACTTTCTCCAATCTGTCATAAAGATCTATTCATACAATCGAAGCTGTCTTATACTTAATTCGTGTTGCATTCATTACAAGCTTTTCAATAATACTATACAGTGTTTGCCGCTTAAATGTTGTTTACAACTGGCGTAGCAGTCTTGTCATCTCCATTCGAAGGCATAAGCTCATTCTCAATGCTGCTCGGCTTCTCAGGGACAGTCTTTTTCTTACGCAGACCAAAGCATGTCGTAAGTGGTGTAAACACACCAAGGTTACCGTATCGCTCCATGTAAGCCATGGAGCAGAAGCAGATAATAACGACCAGCCAATAGACGTTGTACGAGACAACGGATCCGATAGTCGCAGAGTTTTGCCAGCCAAGGATGGCGTTGAAAATACCCCAGCCACCACCACCGTTGAGCTCAGCGTTGCAGCAGTTGACGTGCCAGACACTCTTGTGGATATCGTAGGAACCAGGGCCGGAGCCAACTTCTGCGGCATCACCACCGATGATGTTGTTCCAGGCGTGGATTTCGAAGGCCCAGACGGCTTTGCTGAAGAGACCAGCGGCGACGAGATACAAGAAGCCGGTGGAGATGATCAGGAAGATCTGGAGGGATGTAGTGTTTCCTCCCCTAGTTGAGATGGTTAGTGGCAGCTCAGAGAATAAGATCATGTCCTTACCTGTAAATGATGTATCCAACAACGCAACCAGCAGCAAGGCCGCAAATAACAGCCAAAGGAAACGACGAAGCTGGAAGTCCCAGACTCACACCTCCAATATACACAACAGCCTCAAGACCCTCTCTCAGAACTGTGATGAAGGGCAGAATAAACATGACATGCTTCTCCGACCAGAGCTTGAATCGACTCATGAGACCAGAAGTCGCAACCGCATCTTTCTTATCCAGAGCCTGCATAAGCTTAACGCGCCACTTCTCCTGAAGTTTATTAACTCTCAAAAGCGCAGCGCCCATGACCGAAATGATGATCGCCGCAATGAGGCTAAAACTTCCCTCCCAGATATCTTCAGTTTTGCTAAAGACGTCTTTGCCGAGAGAGTAGAATGCTCCGATCATGCCGGCGCCGATGCAGAGACAGATGGCGAGGCCAAGGCCTACTCCAATCCATACCTGATTATTTGTTAGAGCGAGGGAGAGTGAGTTTGGAGAGGGGGAGTACCTGTTTGCGTAGGCGTTTGTAGGTGTCTTTATCGCCTTCGCCGCCGACGCTCTGCTTCAAGAAGGCGAGAAGGACGGAGACGATGATGCTTGTTTCGAGACATTCTCGGAAACAGATGAAGAAGACTATTCAGATGAGTTAGACAATTGGATTCATGGCTGGACACAACTTTTGGGGTAACTGGTCACTTACTGGGAACAGCAAAGACGTTGACTGTCATGATGATATCAGCTCCTGGGCCAGACCAGACAATCAGGTACAAGTTTGACAGTAAAGAGAAGAGTAATTCATGAGATCGTTGACATGAGGGGACATGCAATGGAACGAAACAATATATCGATGCGCCCAACTCGCTTTCACAGGACAGTGGATCCCCCAAATTGACTTTGATCGCCCCCACGCTACGACGCCCCTAGCGCCTCCAAAGATCCCAGCCTCAGTGCCGACTTTCCCGAGTCAGTGTCATCTGCCTCCCAAAAAGATGGATAAGATTACTTTTGACACAACGCTAATCATTTAATCACTTCTTTGCTTTGTGTATGGGTGCCGACTTCCCGAGATCTGGTGCGTCTGACGCCATCTGATTTGACAAGATCGATAAGATAAATTAATCGCGCTCCCGATTATCCGATAGTTATCAATCTAGACGTGATGCTATGGGCTGATCCTCGTATCTTGTGCGTGCCGGTTATCCAGAGTTTGGTGCCAAAAAGTAAGGTTACTTAACTCAATTACTAGAGCTGGGATTTGGGGTGGGTGAGGAATTGCCGCAGTCTTTATCTGATCGGTTCCCTGCGCGGCGCCCAATGTAACGAGTCTGTCGCCGATTGATCCAGTTCATCTTTCTTCATCAGACGAGTGTATGCAGTAAAACTGATGAACTAGACTGCCACGATGTTGCCATCACTCATCGTCTCATCGTTGGCCGTACTCTTTGCTGTACCGACAGTCAGCGCAAAGGATGTGCATTTCGATTGGAACATTACATGGACGACTGCAAATCCCGATGGAGTACAAGCGCGTCCTGTAATCGGCATTAACAATCAATGGCCTCTGCCAGTCATCAACATCACAAAAGGCGATAGAATCATCGCAAAGGTGACGAATCAATTGGGTAACCAGTCTACTTCCATCCACTGGCATGGAATGTATCAAAATGGAACGAATTTCATGGATGGACCTGCTATGGTGACACAATGCAACATCCCCACTGGCGCTTCCATCACATACAACTTCACGGTAAGTTTGATCCATGAGTAGTGAAAGCAACAAGTCTGATTCTTGACAGGCCGACCAAGTTGGGACTTACTGGTATCACTCTCACACAAGATCTCAATACCCCGATGGTCTACGCCAAGCCCTCATCATCCAAGATCCCAAGAATCCATATGAAGGCAAATACGATGAAGAGCGCGTCATCTCACTCTCAGATTGGTACCACGACGAAATGCCCATTCTCATGAAACAATTCGTCTCCTACAAGAACCCCACCGGCGCAGAGCCCGTTCCAAACTCAGCACTCATGAATGACACGCAGAATATGACTCTTCCCGTTGAGCCTGGCAAAACCTATCTTCTTCGTTTGGTAAATGTCGGTGCTTTTGCGTCTCAGTACTTCTGGATTGAGGGGCATACTATGAAGATCGTTGAAGTGGATGGCGTTTGGACAAAGCCTGCTGAGACGGACATGATTTATATCGCTAGTGCTCAGCGGTATGCTGTTTTGGTTACGATGAAGAATGAGACTGGGGCGAATTACCCTATGATGGCCAGTATGGATACGGTAAGTCGACCCTTCTGAATGCTGTATATTATACAAGCTAATCATCATTGATAGACTCTGTTCGATTCTATCCCTGATGGCCTGAACTGGAATGTCACAGGCTGGCTGGAGTATGATTCCGACAAGAAGCTTTCCCCAGCTGCTGTCTTGAACGACTTTGAGCCCTACGATGACTTCAAACTTGTCCCCACAGACGGTGAGAAGTTGTTAGAGAAGGCCGATTACACCATCAGCTTGGATCTCACGATGAATAACCTTGGCGACGGCGCGAACTAGTAAGTACCCTTTCACAGCTTTAACCTCTGACAAAAACTAGTACAATCATACTGACGACTTGCAGTGCCTTCTTCAACGATATTTCCTACGTTTCACCCAAAGTCCCAACATTATACACCGTTCTCTCCGCAGGTGACAACGCAACAGACCCAACCGTTTATGGAACCGACACAAATTCCTTCGTCCTCAAACACGGCGAGATTGTCGAAATCGTTCTTAATAACGATGACTCCGGCAGACATCCTTTCCATCTTCACGGTCAAAACTTCCAAGTCGTTCATCGCAGTGAAGAAAACGCAGGCCACTACAACGCATCGTGGACGAATATCACATATCCATCTGTCCCAATGCGAAGAGATACGCTCCTAGTGTATCCACAGGGAAACTTCGTGATTCGATTCCCAGCTACGAATCCAGGTACGTCGTCATCAAAGACTACGAAAGAAATACAGGCTAACTGTGATAGGTGTCTGGCTCTTCCACTGCCATATTGAATGGCATATGGACACTGGTCTGATTGCAACGATGATTTCATCACCGCTTGAGATGCAAAAGACTTTGAGGATCCCACAGGATTTTAAGCAGATTTGTGCGGATCAGGGGATTTCGACTGTTGGCAATGCAGCTGGTAACACTGAGGACTATCTGGATTTGAGCGGGCAGAATTTAATGGTGCCTCCTCTGCCAGCTGGGTTTACCACAAAAGGTTACGTCGCTATGGTGTTTAGCTGCGTGGCGGGCGTTCTCGGTCTCGCCTCAATTACCCTGTAAGTGCTCCCCTTTCCCATGCGTGAGAATAATGCTAATGAGTCTGCTTAGGTATGGCTCTGCACCGATTGCAGCCAAGTAACAGGATAGATTATATGTATCATATAGAAATTGGATTGAAATAATATTGGAGACTTGTTCAAAGACATGTTTATCTGAACAGCTGCTATATGCTTGAGCCGCTTACTCTTGGAACACCCAAGTGATGTTTTCCCAACCCTCCCTCTTCTTCAATCTAAACCTAGAGTTTAATAGCTCCGCAGTTTGGCATCCTCGGCCCAGCTCCAACGCCAGGATCCGTTGACTTTGGCACTCTCAACCCCTCGGCCTCAAAAGCCAACGTCACAACACCAACAAATCCCAGTATATCTATGAATGCAAACTTGCGACCTGGAAATACGTGCTTCTCAACCTCAAAGGATAACTGTGGCCATCTTATCCTCTTCTCTTGCACAGATACATCCAGGAAACGCTCTGGTTCCAAGATGTCGGCAACTGGGCCCTTAATCTCGTTGATAAAGTGAGTTACTGATGGGGCCCACTGAATGTCGAAGGGCTTTGATGAGCAGATGGCTGCGACCTTGTGAGTCTCGGCCCTTGGTCACTTGCATGACACGTCTATTTCCGATGGAGTGAAGATAGTGGCGAAGGGATTCTCCATAGCAGGCATGAAGGAAAGGACAGCATTTCCCCAGCTTCGCAACATAAAGAATTGTAGTCTTACCCTTGGGCCCGTTTGTCTGGACTATGCAAATCACATCTCAAAGTTGATCAAAGTCAAGCCTCATTGCTGCATGTTACGGTTGTGGAGATTACATACCTAGGTAGACACGCACTTGAATCTCGCTGAATGGCGAGCCAACCATTTAGAGACAGGCTAGGCCAGGCTCCCTTGAAGCCCAGAGATTATGTGACTCAGTTGAACATGTATGATAATGAAAAGGTTTTAGAGTTAAATGTCAATACAAAACTAAGAAATAAGAAAGAATTGTGCCCAAACTAATATTTATATCCTTATCCCATTACGCCTCATCCCCTTCCCCATCGTAGCCATCCAAATGTCAGAACGGCAATCAAAGATCCATAAAACCTTCTTATAGCCCATGCCGGCGCCAACAAGGGATCATTCTTCGGAATGAGCTGAGCCGGTGACTTGAATGTTGGAACCGGCGCCTGGCTTCAGGCGCGGTTTCTGATCTCCTCGAACTTATCGTTGATCGTATTGACCTCAGGGAACTTGATCTTCTTGTTACTGACGACACCCTGCCACTCCTCCACAACGTCCTGGTAGGACCGAACCTTGTGGTAGGCACTATCATACTCGTCGTGCCACTTCTTGGACTCGATCTTCTCCTTCTGGTAGTACCCGCTTGTAGTCTTGAAGTTCTTATCCAATTCATCTCTCTGCTCAGTCACAGTCTTCAGATCGAGCTCAGCCTTGCTGGCCCTCTGGAGAGCGGTTGTGAGCTTGGCCTTTGTGTCCTTGAGCTCTGTCTCAGATGCAGCGAACTTCTTCTGGAGTTGTCCGTTGGCGTCGAGTGAATCAGACAGCTTCCTCTTGAGGGTAAGGACCTCGCTGCGGAGGGAAACGTTCTGCGCCTTCTGGATGTTGAGTTCGTTCTGGAGGGTGACCCTCTTAGACTCCAGTGCAGCGACCTGTCCCTGCAGGTTCTTGATCTGTGCATCGAGTTTCTTCTTCTCGATCTGAGCGCTGGTGAGCTTGTCGCTGAGGGTCATGTTCTTGCGGTGGAGAGCGCTGATATCTTCCTTCAACTTGTTCATGTCGCCATGATCCTTGAGGTCGTGGTTCTTAAAAGCATCGATAGCCAGAAGAAGCTCATCAACCCTCTTCTGATGCCTTGCGGTGTTGTCCTTGATTTGCTTGTTGAGCTCATCAACCTCCGACCTGGCCTGGTTGCGTTCGCCAGTGAGGGAAATGATTTGGCCCTCAAGGTTCTGCTTGTCCTTCTTGAGAGTCTCGACCAGGACTGTTTGCTTGTGGAAGTCGGCATCAAGGGCAGCGAATCTCTACACAATATGAGTAAGTGATGTTTTGGAGACTGATGTGGAAGACTTACGTTCTGGGCCTGGGCGGTAAGATAACCGGCCTGCTCAATGAAGGCAACACCATGAGTCAAAGTCTCCAGGATAGTCTTGGGGAAGGGCATGGGGTCAAGGACCCGAGGGAGAGTCTGCACGGGCTGAGGGAGGCGGAAGTCGGTCTCCTTTCTGGTAGGAGGAACGAGATCATCGGAGTCGAAAGAGCTTTATCGAGCTCGTTAGCATCATGGAAATCGGACTGAATAAGTGACTTACTGCGCCTTTGGTTCAATCTTGGCGACAAGGTTCAGCTCGCCAATGCTGGCCTGCTTTCCGTCGGCCTTGACCTCAATACCAAGCTTCTGAGTTTCCTTGTTCCAGGCACAAGTGATATCAAAGAAGTTGTTGAAAGAAAACTTGTCGAACTTGGCATCAGATCCAACGACCTTCATGTGAGTACCCTTGAAGGCGGATGTCTTAGCATTTCCAGAGCCATCCTTAGTCCACTGCCACGAAGACACAATAGGCTTTCCATCCTCATAGTCCTCAGGGAGGACAAAGATGGCCTGTTCGTTGACAGCATTCTCGCGCCAGTTGATGCTACCGGCCCAGATGCGAAGTGCAGCATTAGGGTTGATCTCACCCTGGGGCTGCCAGTGGCGCTCAAGAGCAGTGCTGGCCTTTCCGCCAGAGGGACTGGTCATCTCGACCTTGATCTTGCTGTAGTTCTGCTCAGTGGTGATGGCATAGTTGTACCATGCTCCTGAGAGAGTGAAGGTGACATCTGTGGACTTGGGAAGCTGCTTCAGATCTTGGACAAGGATGGTTTGGAAGAACTTGGACTTCTCAACGCCAGAGGCATCCTTTGTCCATTGTGTGTAGATGTAGACGGGGTCGTTGGCACGAACGACACCCTTGGGGAAGATGATGGTGAAGGTCTCGTCAACGGCGTAGTTGTACCAGTTGAGCTTTCCTTGGTAGATGAACATGATGGGCGATAGAGTGAAGTATGAGATGAAAAGAGAGGATAGAGGATCAAAGGGAAGAGAGGAGATGTATGAGGTTGCTAGAGAAGAGAAGAAGTTGATGTTGATGAACCAGATCTGTAGGAGATCAACGCAGCTTTATAATCTTTGACTATTGCTGCAGAGTCTCTCTTCACGACGAACTAGTAGGTTTCCCCTCAGCTCTGGCTGCAGAAAGTATTGAACGCAACTAGCCCGAATACTCATCATATTCCCTCCACACTTCCGCGTAGCATTCCGCATGGCGCTTGTGAAACCGTAAAGTCAACCGTGTGGCAAGCCGAACTCCCTCGACCATTCCCCATCCCGCGCCAAATCACAACCTCAACACCACGCAAAACCCTCGTGGCTAGCTGTGCGGCTTGAAACATTGATCCTTATCACCTTCAGCCCTCGCTAACAATTCCCAAACGCTCTCTCAAGGCTGAGACAGGCGCTGCTTAGACCAAGCTGAGACCGAGACGTTGTAGAGGGAGCCCAATGATAAGGGTTCAATAGCGCGCGCCACGTGCAGGTCCAGCTCGCCACGGGCCGTCGAACGGTTGGGCCCAGACCTCGCCAATCACACAGACTATCTACCAATAAATGCAGGGCTAGCGATAGTTTACGGTAATGTTGCCATTTTGGAGCTGGGGCTTAGACAGGCCGGGCTAGAACGCTGCGGCTGATGTGCGCGGGGAAGACAGATTAGGGATGATGCATGCCAATTGGGGCTTAAGAGGCCAGCTGAGCTGCAGCGCTAGATTGGAAAAAGTTTGGAGGACACGAATTGTGAGATTGAAGAGAAGAATTGGGAAGTTTTGAACACACGGAAGTGATCACGTGTACGGAGGAGAATTGTGCGATGCTGGAGGAAAACCTTGAAAATATCAGGTGCCCTACCAAGGTGGGTCCTACGAATAACTTCACTTCAATGACCATGGTTGGCTCAACGAAACAAATAGAAGCCACATGACAATACCAACGCTTCACAGAAATTTTTATGATGGAACTTCTGTGGGTAACTCAGGGAATTGGTGTGGTTGATTATTTGCATTTTCCCCCGAAGATAACGATCTATCATCCCCAATTGCGTCAACCCCTCTCAGCATCACCACAATCTCTTCAATCCCGATGTCTCCATGGCTGAGGCGGTTTCGTCTTTGCCTTCATCTCCTTCTCAATCTTCCGTTCTTGATGCGATGGCTCTCTCACCAGTGTTCGCCTCAAAGATCAGGCAAAAATTGAGGCTCCTTCTTGGTCCGTTGCTGGGCATTTTTCTCCGACTGGCTGGGTGCCTTCTCGTTTCGATGCACGGGCCGAAAGCTCCGAGGGCTTCGCGTCACTCTGCTGCGGGTATCGTTCGATCGATGAGGCTGAGGAGAGGCTCCTGCCGTATCTCTTCGTCTTCAAATTGCAGTGCTGGAGAATCCTTTGGCCCAGCCGTGCTGTGCTCGCATCCAGGGCGTCGGTGCAGGTGATTGTCTGCAGGGTTTCTTCCTTCCCTGTAAAAATAACCTTCCCGCAATCCTGAATTGGACCTCGCCTTGCCAAGAGGTTACGTAGGTCTCTCGTCGTTGTGCCTTCCCCGGTGCGCAGTCTCGAGCGTGTGGCAAGAGGTCAGGAGCGAAAATCTGCGTTGAGATTTGATGTACAAGATCTCGTTCAGATGGTCGTTTGTGTGCGCTGGTTCTGCGACGAGGTTAGATGAGGTACTGGCCCCCAACACATTCATTTTTTTCTCATTATTAAGCATTGAGTATGGACTCGAAGACCATGACCCGCTGTCGTCTTGAGAGGTGCCCGCGTATGACCGTCTTTTGATGTGAGAGGCTCTTTCCTTCCTGAAGAGGGTCGGTGACCAGGTCGTTCGATCTTGATGGCGTAACCTGTCGATCTCGGTGTTCGGGTCTTGGCCACCTTCTTCTTTTCATGTACAGCAGTAGAAGTCCATGCCTTAGGAAGCTAACCTGAACGTCTTGTTGCCGACCGCCCAAGGTGTCAGCGTGAGAGCTGCGCTCTGGAGCGACATGTTGCAATAGACTGGTAAAGTCCACGGTATAGTTTTAAAGTTCGTATCACTGCTTGCAGTTTTAGCCCCGAATTGATCTTGGATTTCTCTTTGCCTCTCCCGGTTCTAGCTGTCGGGGTCTTGGGCCGCCGCCTTGTTGCCGTTGTCCAAGCGCTTGCGCACGAGTCTGTCTCGCGTCAGAGGCTCTTTCGTTCCTCCCGCGGTAGGTAAGCAAGTCGTTCGATGTAGGTGGTGTCGCCTGACAGGACCGTTTCATAAACTTGCTCGCCTTCCAAATTCGATCTTGCACTTGCCTCTCTGCTCTTGATATTCATCGTCTCCGGAGTGTGGCTCCTGAACCCGCCGTCTTCGCCTTCTTCTTTTCTTCTCTTCATGAAGTAGGTGTTTCAGTCTTGGGAGCGTAACCAAGCCGTCTTGGACCGACCATCAAGGTGTCGGCCGGGTGCTGCGATATAGCAGCAGCAGTAAAAGTTCATGCCGTAGGTTCCCGATCTCGCCGTCTTGTTGGCCGACTGCTGCGCTCTGGGACAGCTTGTTTCAGTAGGCTGGTGAGTCCACAGTACAACTTTTCATTTCGTATCACTGCTTGCAGTTTTAGCATTAAATGAATCGTGCTTCTCTCTATGCCTCTCCCGGTTCTAGCTGTCTCGTTGCAAGCCGTCATCTTGGTCGTTGTTCGAGCGCACGAGTGTGTCTCGCTGTCAAAGGTTCTTTCCTTCCTGAAGTGGGTAGGCAAGCAGGTCGTTCGATTGGCGCCACCTGTCGATGTTAGCTTTCAAACACCTGCTCACATTCCAAATTGGATCCTGCACCTGCCTCTCTGCCCTTCATGCTTCTGAAGTCGCTCCGGCGTCGGGTAGGAGCGGGAGTGCTCGCAGATGGGTATAAGAGGCCGTCTCCCCTCTCTTCGCCTTCTTCTTTTCTTTTTCTTCTCTTCATACAGCTTTAGAAGTCCATCGTCCTAGTGACGATAGAACTAGCCGGCCTGCAAGGCGCTGAGATCAAGAAGTCAGCGGCGGGGTTGTGCGCTCTGGGGCAACTTGCGCTAACCCCCCAGTGTCGCAGAAGGTAAGTACGGCACAATTTTTTATTCACTCTCACTGCTTGCAGTTTTGTCTACTCTCGCCGTTTCTCTGACCAGAGGGGTGTCAGTTGATTCGGTTTGAATCCTTTTTTTTTCATTGCATTCACCGGCTTGCTGGTGGTGTGAAGAAGAAAACTTTGCCTTGTGATGTGAATGATGTGTGATGTGCCAATGTGTGATCGCCAACCAGCCAACGTGAGATGTGTGATGTGCCAGTGTGTGATGTGTGATGCGCCAACTTTCCCATGTGAGATGTGTGAAGTGAATGATGCGTGATGTGCTACCGTACCATTGTGTGATGTGTGATGTGCCAGTGCCGAATCATGATTGCTGAGGATGGAACTTTGATGGCTGTGAAGATGTGCTGAACTGCGTGTAAAGAGTAGAGAGAGACTGCAGTGAAAAGGGAATGAGTGAATGTAAGATAGGAAACTTGAACAAATACAGGAACCGAGAAATGAGCGAGGTGAAAACGTCAGTGAGAATACAGATGAAGAACTGGAGAGGCGAGGGAAGGGAGAGATGCTGTATTTATAGGCAAAATCGAGAAACAAGCTTTCGTGGGAAGAGATCAAATGGCCCCTCGGCCAGAATTTGGCTTTAAGTTTGTCGGTGACTCATTGGAGGCATCTGATGACACTTTGCTTGCAGAAGTTTGTCGGAGCGCCACGTCAGTGGTTGTAGAGAGGATACTGGCGATGTGGACGAAGGATCAGGTCGAGATGCAAAGCTTGCTCGTTACTCCAATGATCAATCGACGCTAGATGCGTTAACTTAGATTTGAGACCTATCATAGAACTTGGATTCCATCGCTGAACTTTGATGGATTGATACGGGCGATTGATGGCTGACCAGGGGCTTGGCAGCTGGCGATACCTGTTGACGGCTGAGGCCCATGACAACAAACCGCAAACGAGTCCCATCAAAAGCTCTTCAGCAACAACCTCGAGCCGCCCTCACCATCAAATTTCCATTTACAGTATCCTCGGCGGTAACAAGCATCTCCCGTTTTAGTGTTGTTACGACGCCCTCTTCTCCTCAGCGAACAAACCAGAAGAGCGGGTTGGCAACTGGTGACACCTGTCGGAGGCGAACAACAGATGGCTCCCATCGAGCACGACCTCTCGCCACCTGTAGCATCGAACTTTCATCTACCTTACAGTGCCCTCAATTGTAGCAAGCCTCTATTGTCAACACGCCGCGTTGCGTCATCCTGCGGCCGATCCGAAAGCCTCTTCCATCGACCACCGAACATACCACGACGTCTTCTCCTCGGCGAACAAAGTACAATCGATCGATACCTTCGCAGACACATCAATTGGAAACTGCCCAGAACCGAGTCAAGTCTTCAGCGACGAATCCATGATATCTACGCTGCCCCCGCTCGCCCAATGTCAACGGTGGGCGAGGACGACCAACGCGAACCCGATCCGCCTGTATCACGCCTCTCTAACACGACACGAATCTGTCTTGCTCCAGAAAAGGAATCATCGCCCTTATCCTTGCCCTTATCGCTCGCGGTGGTTCTCGCTGGGACAAGGAGGAACGTCGACCGGTATCGAAGCAATTGATCACGATCGAAGCCCAAAGAATCACGAACCGAGAATGGCGGGAGTCACATTTTACGCTTCAGATTCTCCAGTTGAAATAGAGGAGTCGATGGTAAGTATCAAATGAACGAGGTTCATGGCCTCGAGCGCAGCATCCTGTTTCCATCCAAGTCCCCAATTGACAGCTCTCTAGCACCATCCACAATCACCACAACATCATCAACGGAGTACCACCATCCTTCATCCAAAACCCAGCAGTGCAGTGTACGGAGATTCTGCACAGCAACGCAATACAGAACCACCGCTTCGACCCCCCCGCACTGTTCGACGCGAGTCTCAAACCCGCTGCAGGCTGACCGACAGGCTACCCACGAGCAAGTATCCCTCCACCAAGAAGTTGTCGGCGGATCAAGAAAGACAGAGAACCGATTTAAAGCAATATACAAAGTTTGAACTCGGTGCCTAATAAGATTCCACCGTGACGGAAGTTTCTCGAATTATCTGGTGGTTGAGAATGGAGATCGTTCCAATTCTTGGACCCGTCCAGAAACTGACATCTTTCTCTAAAGATAAATTCGACGCCACACACTAAAGAAGCCCGCACATTGCGAGGACAGCAACATTTGAACCATGTTCTGCATTCACATTGCCGATGTACCCAAGCTTGCCGTCTCCAACAGAAGCGAATGCGACTGCGCCTTCACCAGCTCTCACGCCTGCTGAAGGCGAGACGTTCGACTCTTCATCTGTCACATACCAGGTGTCTGAAAGTGCGACATTGTTTACGAACAGAGCCTTTGTGCTGTATTTACGAACCATCTTTGCAGCCAACCCACTTTCCACCGCGACCTCATTCAGCACAAACGTCTCGCCATTGTAGGAGGCGGCACACCACCCTAAGCCGGCTTGCGCGAAGAATGGTTTGATGCCCAGGGGTAGGATAAAGCTGGAAAAGCTTCCCATGACTACCACCGTCCCACCTCCGCGGACATATTGAAGGATGGCGTGCTAAACATGGTTGTTTTGATCCTCAGTTAACCCCTTTATTGGTAATGAGGATAGCTGCAGGGGTTAGCTCTCGTGAGAGCAATTGCCCTGCTTGCTCTGTGTCCTCGGCCCTCAAGAAGTCGGCTTTTGGCCGAATTTCGGCCATGAGTGGTTCGAAAATCTCATCTAAAAAAGACTTATGGTTGAGTGAGATGGCGAGGATCCACGGTTTCTTTGCTGTATTCCCCATTATGCAAACGTCTGTGCAGCAAGCTTGTCGCGTGTCGTGGTCTTCACAACATTTCAGATGAAAGCAGTAAAGGCTCGAAAAGTTCGCTGCGTCTCATGGGTAAGCCACGATGTTTTAGCAATACAATCTGACGCGGGGCAAGTTTCTCATCAAGAGCGGGACAAAGTTATTGCGAATTAACTTAGAACTGTGTTTCTCGTCAAAACCTGCCTGAATCCTGCGGGCCTGGCACCGACAATCTGCGAGTGTCTGTGTGCTTGCGTCACTGGCGATTCGGGTAGCGTGTTTGCCCCGCTCTCGGCAGAGTTTAACATTTCTTACTACCTATTGCAGCTTTGTCGGAGGTAACCCCGCCTAATCTTGTCTCTGCTATCTTCAACTGCTTTAGCTCGGCGACCGCCCCGAGGAACGTCTTGGCCAATGACATGAGCCCCGAAATGCTGGGCCTTAGACTACTGGTACGCCCTTATCTCGAACAAGCCTCGGAATCTATTGGTGAGGCTGCAATAAAAGGTACAGCATATCACTGGACAGGTCTAAAATGCAGACCAGAACTATCGACAAACAATAGTCATGTCACTAACTGGTAAAATCGCGATTGTCACTGGGGGAGCCCGGGGAATAGGTAGAGGCATCGTCCTGACCTTGGCGAGACAAGGCGCAAAGGTCTGTCTCAATCGATTGCAGTCATGACAAAAAGCAGCCTCACTAATCGAGTGTCACAGGTCGCTTTCACCTATGTGTCGCCATCATCAAAAGCACACGCAGAAGCTCTGGTGCGCGAGGTCGAATCACTTGGCTCCTCTGCCTATGCAATCCAGGCCGATGCAGCGTGTCTCTCCTCTCCAGCAGCAGTTATATCCTCTACTCTGACCGCCTTCAACGTTTCCCACCTCGACATCCTCGTCAACAACGCGGGACTCGGGTCTGCAGGCACTCGCATCGAAGAAATTACCAGTGACGAGTTCGACAAGATAATGGCTGTTAATGTCCGTGCAGTCATCTTTATGACCCAAGCGTTTATCCCGTACGCCCGCCGAGGCGGACGTATTGTTAACTTGTCCTCTATCTCGGCACGAGGCGGTTACGCTACTCAGTCTGTATATTCGGCGTCCAAGGCTGCCGTCGAAGCTCTTACTCGTGTTTGGGCAACAGAATTGGGCCAGAAGTACAACATCACCGTCAATGCGGTGAACCCGGGGCCTGTGGACACAGACATGTACCGAGCGGCTGGGGAAGTTCACCTAGCACGGATGAAGGAGCAGAACAGGAAGACGCCCGCAGCTCCAAGGGCAGGCACTGAGAGCGATGTGGCAGAGATCGTCGCATTCCTCTGCGAAGAACGGTCGAGGTGGATCACAGGGGATGTTGTCTGTGCCAATGGTGGGATGCTGTATACTTGAACTATGAAGTATGCAAGTGGCCAGTATCCCAATGTCGAAACATGAAGCACGCAGAGAGGATACTAAATAAACAACACTAAAGTGAACCCGAAACGTCCACCAGGCTTTCAACCAGGCATCCAAGCGTCCCATTCTGAATATGGCCCTGTAGAATCAGAACTCTCCTGCAGCATGATCCCTCCGGCGGCATCGAGTAGTTCGGCATCTGAAGAGCTTTGGGCATAGAATGGAAACGGCATGGCCCGCTCGCCAAGGAAAATCGTGTTCCGGTCCTGCGCAGCCGCCCTGTGCGAAGTAGAGGCCTGATCCTGCGTAGTCAGCTCCCAGATACCAACAGCAGAACTCTGAAGACTGCTGTCGGCCATTGGGTCTGTAGGTGTCTCGAACAAAGACAAGAAAAGCTCACTTTGATCTGGAATGTTGGGTTAGTAATAAACCTAGCTCTGCAGAGGAAATGATGATATACCAAGTAGCCTCTTCAAGATATCTTTGGCGCGAAATGCCATGCTGTTGGTGGCTCCAAGATTGGATAGGCAGTCAACAGCTCGCTTCAAATGGTTCTTCCACGTCGGCGCAAGAGCGTGTGCAGGGTCGTATATGTAACAAGTTGCTTGTACGAATGTAGCTGTGATCAGGCAGTAGGTGGCATACCAGCCAAGACCCCGTAGGTGCTCGGGCTCCCTCTCGAGGTAGGCGCAAATAGACTCGACACATAGTTCAGCCACATCAAGACACGATGAAATAGGCTTAATCGATCTGTCCAGAGTTCCCTTGTCTCTGATGATGCGAAACAAGATTGGTCTGTTGAGTATGATATGGAGGTGGAAGGACCGCCATATGAGAATACGCTTTGGGATCTCAAACCATGTTTCCAGCATTCTGTTTTCATCGAAGTATGGGGGGAGATCTCTGCGCCACTGCGCGATACTCCTGTCGAGTGTAACTGCTCTTTCATGACCTGGTATCTGATGAGCAAGAAGTTCAACCTGAACCATATTGGCGATCTGTGCCAGCTTGGCGTGCTGGACAAGACAGGCCGTCGTGCTGGGACCGTCCCTGCTATCCGGAAGGCTTTCCATGTCCACAGCGAGGTCCTGGTCATTGAGGTTCGAGGGAGGCCGAACGTTGACACCAACTAGAGATGCGGGAGGTCTTCCGAGTGTCAGTTGTGCCCCAGATACAAACACAAACAAGGTCCACCATGCCCTTCTACGGATCTCCATCATGAAGGGGCTCGAGGACGGCAGGGAGAACTCGCGATGAAGACCGATTGCCAAAGCCATGCTCCAGCCGATTCCGATCAGGACGAAGCCCGAATTTGGCTTGTTTCGCTTTTGCAGGTAGTTGGCTGTGAGCACAAGCCCTTGGACATAGCTCAGGGACCCTTTCTCCAGAATATCCATAGTCAGACTCTGGCGAGCTTTCTTGTAGAATGGTACATCGCTATCTGAGGCATCAGTTGCCCCGACAAAGGCTCCGATGGCGATAACAATGTTATATAGGAGCGGCCACGAACCGTCCCGTGGCTTAGCTAGTGCTCCTAAACTGCTTTTCAGCGTCTGAATTGTTGGCATTCTTAAGAGACAAAATCATACCAGAAAGACGAGCACGAAAAGTCCCTTCATGGAGGATCGGGTAGGAACTATGATAGATCCTGAAATAACTGTTGATATACTCTGATATACTGGCAGGTGATGCTTCAGAACTGTTGCGTGTGTCCGGCCCGTCCAGCGGGAAAGGCGTTGGCTGATTGGCAGGAATGTACAGATGCAGAGTTTGTAGAAACTTGAGAGCGGCGACCCCAGACTGGGGGCCGGTGTAGCCGACCTTTCCCGGCTCTGTCACGAGAGAGCCCATCCCATCGGTAGTATTATCAAAATCCTGCGATTCGTCAAACTCGTAGTCTTCAGCGTTGCTCCATTCCGCTGGACTGGTGTCGTCGAGTGGTTGGTTCCCTGCGGGCCCATATCGTGTCTCAGGAGCTTCAGTAAGTTGAGAAGGGCTCGAGCGTGGAGGCACGTCCTGGTTTCCAAGCTCAAGACGTCTCATCACGTCTTGGAGGTTGATTTCGGGTAGGTGAAGGGCCCAAGCCTTTTCCATTAACGATATTGTTCTTTCAGCCTGACTCAGACGCCTGTTTTCATTCACTGTTAACCAAGAAAGAGAAAGACAAAAAGAAATGCTTCGTGAATCTCGCTAGAGTAATAGAACTGAACTTACCTCTGCAGCGTTGTGAGCGACTCCAAAACCGTGCTGTATCTGCATTCCTTCCTGTCTCTCATGCAGTTGGAGCATCTTGACCCTCCAGAGCATCTTACTTTCCGGCGTTTGCACTCGTTACAGGCTTGCGACTTGCGTGACAATGGTAATCTGCGTGGCGACTCTGCTTGTGACGTGCTCATTGGAGCTGCGTTGCCTATATCCGGTTCAAGAGTGTGGAATAAACGACTGAAATCTTGTATGTCTAGCTCCGGCAGACGCATCAGATCAATGACAGAGTCCAGCGGCAGTGGAGGGATATTTTGGATGCCAACTGAGATCAGATGCTTTGCTGAAGTTGAGGGGCTGATCTCAGCCAGCTGGATTGAATTGCCCCGCCCGCAGCAAATTTGCTAACAGTTAGTTAGTGCAAGCATCCGCTCCAATCACCACTCACAGAGCAAGTCTCAATCGCTAAATCGTCTAACTATTGCACATGTGGCCTTATCAAGTTATGATGCACTCATCCAGTTGCTGGGTAGCAATCTTGGTTAAAGGATTTATTAGCCTGTCGCGAACTACACCCGGCTGGCATCTGATCAGTTGCGCCTTGGGATTGAAAGCCCCTCAAGCTTCAGCGTAACGCAGCCGATGGTTGTCTTGATGTCATTATCTATGGATCTCAAAAGTGAAAGATATTTATAAAGGTGATGAACCTGAGGAGGATAGATAGATAGATATGCATTCTTACTTGACAAACTGTGTGCTAACAAGCCATGGCATGCGCAGACGACCTGATACAAAGTCCCGAGAGTTCGGCTGATGGACGCACAACTACTCCTTCTCTCCTGTACTTCCTCGGCTTTCATTCCCTCTTGGATATGCCTCATTGCTGTCAAAGTGATACAGCTGCGGCTCCACTACATTCTTCTGGCAAAGAATATATCTTCGCAACCACCATGGCAAGACACCAGTCAATTGATATCTTGCGTGTACAGTCGTTGGAACAGCAAAGACATAATCCAGCTCCTCCAAACTCCTCTTGCTGGTCTCGGGCATGAACAGAAAGATCGCCACGAGTGCCACGATATTCAGTCCAGCGTAGAAGCCAAAACTTCCCGACGGCGTCAACGCGAGCAGCATGCGCGGGAACGTGAGTCCCAGCACCGCAGCCCAGAAATTGTTCGTCGCCACAGCCCATGACATGCCAATCTCGCGGTGTGAGAGAGGAAAGACTTCGGCAGAGTAGACAAAGGCACATGGGCCTTCTCCAGGTGAGTAGAAGGCGACAAAGGCAAAAATGAAAAACGCAATCATACCCAAGTGGGCGCTGGAGGATGAAGGAATGTAGAATGACATGCCAGCGCCGAGCAGAGTAAGGAACATGAATGGAAAGGTGGCAAGAAGGAGTGTTCGTCTGCCCCATGTATCAATCGTATAGAGAGCTGGAAATGCAAAGATAAACATAGTCTGTTATGATTGGCATTAGTTTACAAGGTCGTGACGTGATATATGGGAAACGGGTGCCTTACCATTCCAAATCCCCATGACACGAGCAGCGCTGTGATATTATTCGCACCAGCTTGGGTGAATATGGTTGAGGAATAAAAAGCGATAATATTGACTGTTTCAGAACTAGAGTCAGTATTGTGATGATTCAATCGTCTCGCCATAGGAAACACAGAGAAAAGTGACTTACTACCGCACATCTGCTGAGCAATCATAATGATTCCAGAAGCCTGGGTGGCTCGGCGAATTCGAGGCACAGTAAATAGTTCCACAGCCCTCGTGAAGAAGTTGGAGCTCTCGAAGCCCTCTTCCTTTAGCAACATTTCCTCAGCTATTAACTGCGAGTGGATGTAGTACAAATCCCTAGCAGCCTGAAGAGGTGAGTTGCGAAGACGAAGGAGAGACCTGTACGCCTGGCTATGTCTCCCCTTCTTGATCAACCATCTAGGCGACTCGGGAGCGAAGAAGATACCAAGAAGCAGAGGCACGGCAGGAATAAAGGCAGAGCCGAACTGAAGCCTCCAGGCAATAGGCCCCGTGTTGACCACGACGAGATTTGCAGTAAAGCCGAGCATGATTCCAAAAGCTACGCAAAGCTGCCACGACATGACTAAAGCTCCACGAATGACCGCAGGTGCATTTTCTGCAGAGTAGACTGGTACGGTGACTTCCTTGAGGCCCATTCCAATTCCGAGTAGGATTCTGCAGACCAGGATCTGAGGCCAGCTCTGCGCAAGGGCTTGGCCGATCGGAGCCAGGAGGCTGAAGATGGCTCCCACGAAAATGGTGCCGCGACGGCCGATGAGATGGTTCAGTGGATCCGATAGCCAGCATGCACTAAAAGTAAACGTTAGTGCCAGCCCCTTGACGCTCACCTGCAGAGAGAGACTTACAAGAGAGCTATAGCCATGTATGGAGCGCCATTGATGGCACCGACGATCCATGAATTTGTCTCACAAGTCCCAGCTGCCGCACAAGCCTCCCCGTGATCTGCGATGTTGAATGCCTGCGGAAAGGATAGGTTGGCTCCGTTGGAGCCCGTCTGGTCCCATCCCTGTATGGCTGCGCTGAGGGAGTTCAAGAAGATAGTGTAGTAGAGCGACTTTGGATGTCGCCATCTATGGTCCCTTTCGGTCCGTAGTGCCTCGCGATCGTCATCGTCCAATTCATCAATGGAGTCGAATTCGCCTGGACGCTGTGCCACGAGGGCACCCTTGCGAAGGTGAGGTAGGGCTTCACCAAGATCGTGCTTGTACGCGTATGATTCGACATCTCGGAGGAGCTCTGACTTCGGAATGCCAGCAAGAGGGTTTTTGATCCTGTCACTGTCAACATCGGTCAATATTAAGGAGTCCATATTTCTGAACTTACTCGCCAGCATCGTTTTGTGTCATGTTGACAACGAGTTCGCGTCCAGCTTTCTCAACAGCGCTCTCCCGCTGACTACAGCGTACATTGATTAGACTCCAGATTGCCAACAGAATTGCGCACAGGGGGATGTCTTACTTATCTGCTTGTTCGATGTGATGAGACATGATTGATAGTATCAGTGGTCGAGTCAGGAAGTACTGATGTGAATACTTTAATACGATTGGAAGCTTGATTATTGAAACTGACTTACACCCAGGACTGACCTTTTATAGATATAATGTTATGCACTTCTCTTATTAGGTTTCCCCAGCTTCCCCGCGATAACGGACGATCTGGGGAAGTGTGGCGCATAAGTCTCTAACCGCAGTTTGCCGTGGCTTCCATGCAGCTCGGCGTCACTACCGAGCTAGACTTATACTAGTCACTATGGGTGATCGCTACAGAGCCCCATACGCGACGCATTCGGTGGTGCCCCCGAGCCCAATTGTTTAACGCATCCACTCGGTCAAGCCGCCACTAAGATTGAAGTACGACAACCTCTTTGGTAGTGGGATTTTTCAACGGACCTTCGTGCGATTGGTTGCACGGGCACCTGACCGAGCTGCAGGTGCTAGTGCCATCATGAACGTTTGTGAGTACTTCCTATAAACAAATGGGAAAACGAAGTATATTTAAAAGTGACGGCAGAGTTGGATTTTTACTTTACAATTAGACAGAAAACACATCTTTTCATCACTTTCAGTCTATTCTCGAGCAATCGAAAATACAATAATGGCAACCATGACTGTTACCGAAGTCTTGCAGCGAAAGCCACAGAACTTTGCGATCCAGACCAATCCGGCGCATGACCTGAACCTAGTTGAGGCCGATATCCCCGAGCCAGGTCCTACGGATTGCTTGATCCATGTCCGTGCCACCGGCATCTGTGGTTCAGATGTACATTTTTGGAAGCATGGCCATATCGGCTCCATGGTTGTTTGCGGCGACAACGGACTTGGCCATGAAAGTGCTGGAGTTGTCATCAAAACGGGCAAGGACGTTACGAAGTTTAAACCTGGTACGTGCATTCCCTTCTAAAGAAAAGAATATCTCAATTAGCGTAATACTGACGTTTGCTCTGCTGCTCCCAGGCGACAGAGTTGCTCTTGAATGCGGCGTGCCTTGCTCTAAGCCGACTTGCTATTACTGTCGCACCGGCCAGTACAACGCTTGCCCAGACGTGGTCTTTTTCTCGACCCCTCCTTATCACGGTACTCTTCGTCGCTACCACGTCCACCCTGAAGCGTGGTTGCATGCATTACCAAGCAGCCTCAGCTTCGAGGAGGGCTCACTGCTTGAGCCCCTTTCTGTGGCCCTCGCAGGCATCGACCGGTCCAACCTTCGCCTCGGAACTCCTCTGGTCATCTGCGGCGCTGGGCCTATCGGTCTTGTGACCCTCCTGGCGGCTCATGCGGCTGGCGCTGCTCCGATTGTCATCACGGACTTGGACGAGAATCGCCTAGCCAAAGCAAAGTCTCTCATTCCTAGGGTTCGTACTGTGCTCGTTGAGCGAGAAGTGGATGCTGGGAATTTGGGCAAGAAGATTGTAGATACTCTAGGCCAGGAAGCACGACTGGTTTTGGAGTGCACTGGCGTTGAGTCCAGCATACATGCTGCTATTTACGTAAGCACCTCAGGAATTACTATACCCAATGCCTTACCTCAGCTGACACATGTTTCTAGGCGTCAGCGTTTGGCGGTGCTGTATTCGTTATTGGCGTTGGCAAAGACTTCCAGAATATCCCCTTCATGCATCTTTCCTCGAAGGAGATCGATCTCCGCTTCCAATATCGTTATCATGACACCTATCCCAAGGCAATTAGCCTTGTGACAGAAGGACTGATCAACTTAAAGCCCCTCGTTACACACCGATTTAAACTCGAAGATGGTGTTGAGGCGTTTGCAGTAGCATCAAACACGGCAGCGAGGGCGATCAAAGTTCAAATCATTGATGAGTAAATGGAAATGGGATATCACTGATAGTTAGTCATACAATATACACACGCTTGTTTTACCTACAAGTTGTGTAGCGGAGTGCCAATGCGTCTGTTGGTGTTTGATGTTGGTGAAGTTAACAGCGCTTTGCCAACTGTAACTGAGGCTGCTGCAACAGGGGCCTGATGGATACATCTCAAAATAATACGCATACCTCAGCAGTCCGTTAGCCTTTCTTTAAGAGACCTGGATTGACATTTCTGTTGATGTCAATAGCGGCAGTCTTACGATAGGTATCAATGTATGTCGGGCGACCCTTGTCGGCATTCTAGGAGAGCCTACCCTAAAAGTTGCACATGTAAGCTTAAATTAGTAGAGACACCTTAGTGAGGTTTATTTGGATAGTTAGGCCTCCATATGCAGGGGACCCCATTCATTACACTAAACCTGGCTAATTGACTGTCTGCCTACCCTGGGCTTAGTCTGGCGACCGAAAGGAATTATTGAATCGTGGCGTTCGATAGAACATGAAATATTTGCCAATGCTCCATTCAAATCACCGAAGCTGGTATTACATAAAGGGGCATCCGTCCGGAATTTTCTTCGCTCCCTTATTGTTTCTGTCGTATTCACTTTAGTCATTCTTTATCTTCGATAATGCGGTCGCCGATTTTCTTGCGTCTAGCCTTTGGCCTGCTGACTGCCGGTTTCGCGATTGCAAGCCCGTGCAAGCCGAGTAAGTGAAAACCATGATTATTCACGCAGTATCCTGACGTTGTGATTAGGCTCAGTCGCGACTACATCTGCAGGCTCTTCTACCATATCCACTGGGACTTCATCCGAAACATCAGTTGCATCTTCCACTGCAGATAAATCAGGAACAACTTCTGTTCTGTCCGAGTCGTTTTCTGGAACTTATCCATCTTCGTCCGTCGAGGTGTCTTCTTCTGTCACATCTCAGATATCGGTGACTACTGCAGAATCGAGTACAATCGAATCGACCACAGCAGAGCCCACCACAATCGAGTCCATCACCACTGCGGCTGCCTCAACGACTGAGACTATCCCTGAGCCAACTTTCAGCCTGTTTGCGACTGGCCAAGGCCCCGTGGAAGAAGATGGCCTTCATACCTACAACAGTGAAGGTTCTGTGGCCGTGTTCGACCCCAACCCCATCTTTGGCGATGCTTCAGTACGACCATACACCATTGACTCGCAAGGAAGACTTGTCAACGACCAGGGTTTCTTCCTTTGCGGATTCTACATTGCTACCAACCTCAATCTCGACTCGCCCGCATCAGTCGGGACCTGCACGAGCTCTGGCTCGAAAAAGGCTTTTCTGAACTGCCAACTTTCTGCAGACCTCACAATTCAGTGTTCGGTCCCTGGCCAGTCTTGCGAGGCGAACTTGATTGGTGAGCCTTTGTGTGAAGAGACTGATGAACCATGGAGCGTCTGGTCTGTTGGCACTGTAGTTGTGGGTCATGGTCTGCATATTGGACCGAGTGACACTCCTGATTCTTTTGATCGTATTGGGTTGCGCGTCGAGGAGGCGTAAAAAACGCAAGGAACATGAGCAATATGTGGTTGCCCGCATTCAAGCTAATATTACAATTATAAGGCTCATTACCTATTATAATTATCTAATAGGTATTCAAATTGAGAGATTCAGTTAGGCACCGGTGATGTAATGCAGTAGTAAGAGATCTAAGTATGTTGTCGACCGGACCACTATAGACAGTTCTAACTGGCTGTAGTCAGCGCAGTGCCAGTTCGACGGGATGTCAGGCGGGACGATGGAGTGAGGTTTAGTAGACTGAATGACATCGCCGATAGTTTGATATGTGAGGGAACGAGCAGCCAGTTGCAACAAGCGACGAACCGAAAGGACGAGTAACTCAAGCCTGGTGCTGGAATGCTAGCCAGCCTGACAGGCACTACCCTCATAAATACGCATGTCGAGTGTAAGCTTTAAGAGGATTTTCTGGCTAAGGTTGTCTCTGGCAAGTATCAACCGCTGTACTTCACCTAAGGAGGATATCTCGGGCGGAGTCCAAAGACAGTAATGTAAAACCACTGCGACATTACGCAGCTACTGAAAAGAGCACCCCAACCCTTGATAGGCACACAATTAGCATTGAAGATTATGATGGCAATAAGGAATAAACGGCTTGTAGAGTCGGGAGGTCGCGCGCGCTTGCTGGAAATCAGAAGATTATAAATCTTGAGGGTTCTCCACTACAACGGACTTAAGAAAAATGATAAAGTCCACCGCAAGCAACGTGACCATCTGTTCATGTCTTGAATAGTTAAATGACGATTAGTGAATTATACATAATGTTGGTCTGCTTGTCGCCATATCATAACTCACAAACACCTTTGATTCAACAATCTTACCAACATAACTCTTCTAGTTACCCTGATCTCCCTGTCACAATGGCTCTGAAACTGTACGGACATCCCCAATCGATTTGCACAAAGCGAGTCCGAACAGTCCTTGAAGAGAAGAAGCTTCAGTACGAGTTTATTGTAGTGGATTTCCTCAAGGGTGAACACTTGTCTGAGCCATATGGTGTCAAATTCCATCCCTTCAAGAAGATCCCCGTCCTTGTTGACGAGGAGGCGGATGTCAAGGTTTTCGGTAAGATGAACTTCCAGAGCTGGAGATGTCGAGAAACTAACAGTCTTTTTCCAGAGAGTAGAGCTATATCTTATTACATTGCCGCCAAATACCGCGGTTCTGGGCCTGATCTGAGCCCGTCTGATACTTACATCACGGCGTACGCATCATTCCAGCAAGTATGAGGTCAACCCTCCTGAAATAGTCGACTGTCCATTAACTATCCTAGGGTCTATCCATCAAGCTATCCTATTTTGACGTCAACGTCAGTATTATCGCCTGGGAGGCAATCTTCAAGCCCGTGCTCGGTCATGGTGCAGGCGACGAAGCGACAATCAAGGCCAAACTCGGCACTCTTGATGCTGACTTCGCAGGATATGAGCACATTCTCTCCAGGCAGAGCTATCTTGCTGGAGATGAAACCACTCTGGCGGATATCTTCCACCTCCCTTATGGATCCTTAGTTAAACAGGCTGGTTTCGAAGGACTCTTGCTGAAGTATCCCTCTGTCCAGGCTTGGTGGAAACGTCTTGAAGAGAGGGAGAGCTGGAAGAAGGTTAATGCGAGTGAGGAATGATCGGCGCATGACGAGATATGATATCTCCTCGATGTTAAGATGGAAACATCATGACGCTGGCATGGCCAAATGTAAGCATGCAGACTAGATAGCCAGCGGACTTTCTTACGAGCTGGTATTATTGATTTTTGTTCACGTAGTCTCCACAGGTTAAATGGAACGTGAGGATCATTAAAGGCCCTATTGGCGACAGCCCACAGGAGACTGAAAGCTCAATCGAAACCGAGACCGAGCCCGGGCATGCGGCCCCACCCCCGACCGATTCTGATTGACTCGTGGATGCTAACATCGTAACTACGGAAGGCTAACCCGATCAGGATCCTTAGGCCACGCCATCGGTCAACCCGTCACGAACAGTAGCAATCCAATGATGTTGACTTTGAGTTATCATGTAACATGCATTAGCGGAATTAACGCTACTGTATCCGATAAATCCGATGATAATAAATCTATGAGACACTATGGAGAGCATTTGACGAGAAGCGGGCAGCGAGTACCACGCTAGAAGTAAGAGGGAACGCTTCAATTCAGCTATATAACTATATTATTGATTGTTATAACTATAAAAAAAGTAGGAGATTTATCAGCTCGTGCTCGGTATTCTTTGTTCCGTTTCGTTCAAGTCCCAATTGGCGGTGCTCCGGCAGACTGCATCATCGGGGATTAGAACAATAGTATGATTAGATCCTTGCCTCCTTTTATATAAGACTTATATGCGTAATAGATGAGATATAGGCCTAAAATCATAATACAAGCATACTCCATCAGCCCACCTCTATCAGTATTTGATAGTCCAGCCTCAAATTCGTTGCCAATCGACCAGCTATTCACGATCAAGTACCCAGCACCGAGAATTCGTTTTCAAGGCAAGGCTGGTCTAAAGAGCCGTGTTGTGGACAATCCCAAGCCATGTCTGGCCAAAGACGTAGTATTGATCGTTGACTGCCATATCGGCTCACGTCGTCGATCTTCCAAACAGCGACACACCGTACAATCGACTACGGAGCGCCCTGTATATTGAACTGGTTATCGTGGCCAATCTAGCTTTCAAGACGTAGCCACGATCGTCAAAGCTTCATAGGGCGGCGCTGGGAATCGCTTGACATCAAGCACCCTGGCCGAGATTCTAGCTGTGAATGATAGGAATTCCTACATTCAGCAAGACTTCGAAGCATATAATGATTCTCGTTGAGATCTCACGGGCTTTGACAATCGATCAATCAAGGTGGATGCTCCCTGTACCGCGTATTAACATATCTCAAACACCTGCTCCGGAGACTGGGGTCCCTCGCCCCTCATAATGCCGTATGTAAATCCATACCCCCTCATCAAGAATCGCTCACCATGTGGTCGAAGGATAAACGGATATGTGCTTCCAAAGGGAACAATTATTATATCCCCGGGGTTAGTCGTGGAAACGCAACACCCAATCATACCATTTTCCGTGATGAAGAGGCTTGAGTCAGGATAATTGAAGTCCCAAACTGGCTTGCCAAATTGATACCCATCCACCTGCTCGGCCTCCTTGGATAACTCTGGTGGGATATACTGCTGATAAGCCTGCTCGTCCAGGACAATTCTCAGATATGACACAAAGCTTTGCATCAGAGTCCGTTCCTCGCCAGGGTTACTGTCTTCATTGAGGCCGAAAGACAATGAAGTCGCAACCGCAGTGAGTTCGTTCCTATTATAGACCTGGCTGGGTCGGCTCCGTCGTAAATTCTCGAGGATCCTGTGCCACACATGCCCTAGCGTAACTCGTCCCTCTTCCGTCTTCATGTTGGCGTTACTGAAAAGGCTTTCATTGCAGGTTTCGGAAACCTTGATCGAATCAACAAGAACGCCACGAAGAGACAGAATCCTTGACTCGCCATCAATGCTCCACGCCGGTTTAGAGTCAATTGAAGGTCTCCAGGGAAGTGCTTTACCAAACCTGAAAGGGTTTCGAAACAACATGGCCCGATCCCATCGGGGCACCCAAGTTGGGTGATCGGTGCCTGGAGCATAGAGCAACACATCTGTGTTTTGCATGTCGACAAACGCAGCAGCGACAGAGTCCATATAGACCTCCACGGTTGATTTGTCATAGTCAGGGTAAAGGAGCTCACTGCCATGTGTGATACTCATCAAGCCATGGAGACCATATATCATATCTCTTGGGTCAGTGCTGGAGAAGTTTGACGCTAAATACAACATGTATAGCCAGTTCTTGGGCTTTCGTAGGCGCTCTGTAGTTGCTGTAGCGGCCCATCAGCATTTGGTGTCCGTGAAGCCGTAGGCTTTACTAAACGCTGGCTCCATGATGATGTAGCCGGCGACCAGCTCAACCTGGTCCCATTCGATTGTGGAGTGACCACAATGAACAAGTCGAGACTGATTGGCGTTGATTTCTTGGATGACCCAAACCCGAGTGAAATAGGTGTGAGAATACAGCCAAGCCAAAGATTTCCACATGTCTTTGGTGATGGCCTTGATTTCATTTGGCAACGGTATTAGGCTTCTGTTCTGATAGACGACCTCGTGATACACATTTCCACGAGCGCTTAGCCCATTAGTTGAGATGCCAAGCTTTTGATAGAGAAATTCGGAGATAAGACGAATTGAGTTCATAGCAGTCTCTGCATCATTTTCTGGTGTATCTGGCCCGAGCCAGATTAAAACTGTCTTGGCGTTTTCGTAGATCTTCCGCATTTGTTTCACTTGAGCGTTGCGCTCCGATATATGGGACTGGTCGATGCTGGACGATTAGGCAGGTTAGCAATGACACTGAGATGTTACCCAGGGAAGTAAAAAAAGAATGGTTGGTAAATTTAGTTTGTTTCCTGTTTGCCAAAGGGGAAGCCGAACAATCAAACAACGTACCAAATAGCATCTGCCCACAGATATCTTGACTTATCTCGTTGTCTGAAGTGACCGAGTGCATTGTATAGATTCTGAGTGACCTTGAGCCTCTTACCGTGGCATATTATATTGGCCTTTTGATTTAGGTCCCCCCATACATAGGAAATGGCTTCGTACTCGGGGATGCTAGCATCGGACCAAGAGGTTGGATGAACACGGCACTCGATGGGGTCACTTTCTTTACCGGGGAGAAGCTCTGCGATCCGGAATGAGGTTTCCGTGCCAAGCTCTTGGTACAAATATCCAACTTCGTGTTCGGTCATGATGCTAGTAGCGGGGACTCCAAGAGTGGAGAGTTAGACTTATCAAGGACTGGACAGATGTGCCACGTACTTCGGGCCGAGCCGCTCATCCACGCATGTAGTTGCGATGTTCGGGAACTGTGTGTAGCGAAACTAAGAGATCATATGCTACCAAATAACTCCGTAAATATGGAAACCGAGATCCTAAAGTTGATCGATCCAATCTTGAGTTACATGTGTTACAGTGAGGCATTTTTAGTCTCCACTCAACATTCCCAGTGTTTCTCAGTTATCAGCGGGGTTATAACTGCCTGGTTGGCTAGATAACATCAGGCCACCGCCTTGGGTTATTATTAGACCATCAACTTACCCCGCCTTCTCAATAAGTACACCCAAACTTGACAAACCATACAAGTCCATTTACCAGCAAACTGAACCACTATGGCTTCCGCTACCCGTTTCAGACTCGTATTCAACGTGCCCACATTGTCACTGGCTCAATGCAAAGAGGCCATTTTCGCTGCTGGAGCAGGTCGCTACCCCGGCCCGGGTAACTATACAGAATGTTGTTGGACTGTTATCGGGACTGGGCAGTTTCGCCCTGGCGATGCAGCCAAGCCGCATCTTGGCGAAGTCGGAAAGCTTGAGGAGGTCGAAGAGGCAAGGGTCGAAACTATTTGCGTGGGCGAAGATGTCGCAAGAAATGCAGTCAAAGCTCTGAAGAGGTAGGTGATTTCACTCCCTCATAGCATTAGGCACTGCTAATGCTTATTAGTGCTCATCCCTATGAAGAGCCTTCTTATTCTGTGTATCGACTAGAGGACTTCTGAGAGGGAGAGCCAGATAATGCGATATCTTGACCGGCTGAACGGGATCCAAGGCAGTAGAGCAAGGCTGGCTTGAATAACAGTTGGAAACAACATGATGAATGTCTACTATTGGGATACGAGAAGTCGAAGTCGTATGGTCAAAAGGGAAGGAAATGAGACCTAGGATGAATAGCCTATATCAAACGCCTGCTAGAATCCTACGAGTTCAACCGCCGATCTGGGAACTTACGTCAGCTGACATTCACGCCCAATGTCAGCATGGCCTTTTATACCGAAAAGTCGTCTTTCGAATCTCGCTTCTTTGGTAGTTACTTAAAAACTAAATAATATGCCCCGCAAAAGTATCTCTAAAGTTGTGATTGCTGGCGTAAGTTAATCCTCGCCAATAACGCCCGTGCTGACATCTACAGGGCACCGGGCGACTCGGTCCACCGACCATTCGACACCTCCTCAAAAACGGCTTCAAAGTCAGCGTGCTGACGCGCGACCCATCTCCCGCGAAACTCCCACCAGAAGTCGAGGTCATCGAAGCAGATTACACCTCAGCCAAGACTTTAACACCAAGCCTTGTAGGTCGCGGGTTTGATGCCATCGTTATCGTACTCAACCGCCTCGCCTACGACGCATCGGTGGTTACGATGCAAGCAGCCGTTAACGCTGGTATTTATCGTGCCATTCCTTCTTCCTTTGGAGTCTCGCTCGATAATGCGGAGATAGCCAACATGCCGTTCGTGAAGACCAAGCCACCCGTTCTGAACGACGTGTTGGCAAAGGCTCAGAAGGGCGAGATTACATACACAGGCATCAACACCGGCATGTTCCTCGATTGGGTGCTTGATGAAGACATATTTGTTGGTTTGTCGGGCAAAGCACCAACTCGTGTTGCGGACGGTGGAGACATCTGTTAAAAGACAGGGTAACCCTGATTGGGCTAGCTCCTTGGGCAAGGATGCAACGCTTGATAAGTACATAAGGAGATCTGCTCGCCCCTAGTATATGATAGAAATCAAGGCTCTTTTACCCCTTCTTATGTGACCCCTCTGCTGTGCGTGCCACAACATCCCCATGTCTGCCACTACTCTCGATGATATTGGTAAATCAATCTCTGCCGTGCTCTTGAAGCCTGAGGAGACCGTCAATAAGCTGTACTATATACACACTGTGGTCATGACACAGAACCAGGTGCTGGGATATGCCCGTGAAGCTGCTCCAGGCGCAGAGTTTGCGGTTGAACAAGTTGATACGAAGGTGCTCGTCGAAGCTGCGTGGAAGCGGTACAACGAAGGAGTAAGAGACCGGGTTTCAGTGAGGGACTTTGTTATTAGAGCAAGTTACGGTATGGGGAATGGCTTCTTTCTAAAGACTGATAACGAGTTTCTGGGTATCAGACAGTGGAGCGATGAGGAACTGAAGGAAGAGATATTCAGGCGTGTTAAGGCCAAGCCGCCTGTTAGTCTCAAAGCTCCGAAAGAATAACTTGTTCAGGCTCATATCATTGAATTACACTTCCTAAATCCCTATTTCCCAGTGGTTCATCAACCAATCTAGTTTTCTCCTGTGTCTTCCAGCTCATATAGCTGCTCGAATAGTTTTATGCCACGTTGCCCTGACGCCTCGCTTAGTTTAGACAGCCGTTCCCTCAGCTTCGAATATCGGCCCACCTCTACGGGTTCCTCGCAAATTACGCCCTCAGCTGATACGGGAGATAGTAAGTCTGCAAAGGGATCCTGAAATGATGACTTCTCCCGGTGTAGCTTTACGTTCGCGAAACGAGAGTAACAGCAACGCCACATCATCCTGATCGAAACCTGGGAAACATTTCTCTGCTATGTTTAGTGCACACTGCACGTTCGCTTTTGTTGTTTTCTGTGTAAATTGCCACTGCCAACGAAGTGCCTTGACATACTTTGACCACTGAGTTCTCACGTCGGCGTCTTGTTCTACGTCGTTGATATTGAAATCTGGATATAAATGCCACAGTCCGGCACTTTTCAAACCACGCAAGGATAAGGTACAAGAACGCTCTTCAATGCGAAGGACGCCCTAAGAAAGGTACTCTCCATTATCGATGTTGGCTCTCTCCCTTTTCCTCGGTTATGTTCAAAATGTCGATCATACTGGCAACTTTATCGACCTCGGCCGCAGATTCTCTTTTGTCGTCGTCAGTCGTCAGTATAGTTGGTTAAACAGGACGTCAGGGGATAATGAGGTTCGTTGATAATGGGCAGTTCTGTGTTGGTGCGGGGTCTCAAATACGACTTTCGTCATGCAAGGCGTGCAGATGCAGATGAGCCAATTAGAAGTATTTAAAGTCAAGCCATTGGTACCGTCCCATGAGGTGAGTCTATGCTATTTGTTACAATGTTCATATCCTATTACCATTCCATGCGGGATACCTCATTTGTCTCAGAAATGACTGACCTTGCTTCTGCTCAGGAGTCGGAGACAAACATATCCCTGATGAAATCCATGTTCTGCGAGTGAGCGTCTTTCTTAGCCTCCTCTGGCAAGTTCTCATCCAGCCTTTGGTCAAATTCTTCTTCCGTAATCTTTAATAGTGCCCTGTAACGACAAACCTCGTCGGATTCAGGAAATTCCGTCTTAAAAATTTCCGCCAAGTCGTCTGGGCTATATGGTCAGATCGCTGGACTTCAATGGGCTATGGGTTCAATTACTTACACTTCCAAGGTGTGCTGCGTTGGCGAATCGCCATGAGCAGCAGGATCACATCCTACACATCAAACTCCTTCATAGGACCTGTGGCTATTTCACAAGCTAAGAAGAACGCGTCGAAAGATGTGTCACATTCCCCTTTCCACCTGAATCGAAGTTCTAGGACTCGGTTTGTCCATGATCCTCTCGACGTCAGGTCTGCAAATTCGGGATATAGTTTATATAGGCCTGATGATACAAGATCCTGTAGAGAGAAAGTGGATGATCGACCTCCATGATGGATCATTCCCTGGGAAAGATACTCCCCGTTATCGTACTCTGGATTTTCGAGTCGAAGCCAATTCGACCTCGGGTGAGCGTAGTTATCCATCAACCACGTGTCTCTTGCGAACTGCCCTCGAGGGAACGTTCTGGTATGCACAGTTTAAATATTTGAGGCTGGTGTATGGCCGACATGCGACCTCCAGATAGCATACTGGATCGCGTTCATCAAAGAGCTAGTCCAAGACACGAGGTTATCCCCTTGTCCCCCGTCGTTGGACGATTGAATGCCATTGAGGCAGTTCTTTCTTTCTAGGTGATTGCATAGCATGGCTGAAGCGCTTATTTGATCTAATGGAAAGATATTGAGCTTTGGTCCTAGTGCTCCATATTAAGTAGAACAGTACTCCGAAGCAAAGACGGTGTCCGAGTTGAGCCCAGAACTCTTCGAGTCGTAGACCCGAAACAGGTACCTTAGAACATCTTGGAACGACCACTGTAGTGAGGCGCTAGAAAGGTGAAAGATCGTTGGGCCCGCAGGATATTGGTTCAATAGCTGGATCCAAAACTTGTTCCAAACGGTTCTCATCTCGGCCTCTCGCTTTTTGTCTAATCCTGACCTCTGGTCAGAGCTAAGATAGCGGGTGTCCACTCGTCCGCTCTTGAGATCTCAAAATCCCCAAAATTGTGGTCGACATGACCAGAGGAGATCTTCCATACTCAAAGCGGCGAAGTACTTGGTGGGATCCAGTGTACCTGAAGGATGCGTAGCTTGAGTGCAGCATTTCTCGCTAATCCGCGCTTCGCTTTCTGGGCCATCATCAAGATTATCCAGTTCACTATGGGCTATTTCGTCGTTTTGAGAATTGAAGAATTCCAGGAGTTCATCAATGCGGCGTCCTCGGGGATCAGTGCGCGAAGTGATGATCTCAACCAGTGATTGATCAATGGCGTCGGTAACGCTTTGAGGTGATTTCGTGATGCGGTCAACGTTCGCGCGTACCTTGAACAGTCCCTCTTCACTCGATTTCTAGACAACTTCGGGGTCTCTTAAGAGTCGGGCCCCACGAAGCTGCGCGGATGCGACGGCTTGATTGAAGTCGCTGATTGCATCTTGAAGCTCCGATCGGGGATTAACAGGGCTGTCGTCGACAATACGCAGGGCATTGATGCGGATGTTGATTGTTTTTTTGCATTTGGTTCCCATCGTGACCGAGTTGTGAGTGTGCTGAAGCCGCGAGGCCGATGTTCAGTGTGAGGATTTCGTGATGCAGAATTGTTGGAGCATTCCTCTCGGCTGACTAGGTGCACTTGAGCCTAGCGTGTATCGGCATCTTCCGACGACATTGACAGCACAAGGTCGTCATCTCCGAGCCTTAATTAACAGCAAGATTACAATGCTTATCATTTAATGTATATATAAAAGGGCAAAAAACATGCAACACCGGGGATTCGCTGGTCGTCACCGACCCAACTACTAATCCGGCGCTTCAAAGCTTGACTCTGGGGGAGCGGACGGGACCCCGTATTCTCTTCGAGCTTTGGTCGTATGT
>JAAOAQ010000638.1:0-44145 GCA_013396025.1 Fusarium phyllophilum
TTTTTAGTATTTACTTAAATAATGTTTTTACTTAGAGTTTTAGGCTTAAGAGTAAGGCTGAGCTACTTTTTAACTTCTAATCTTATATACCTTTAAGACAGCAAGGCTTATATTTTCCAGATATGTAAATATTTACTATTATAGATAGTTTTAATATTAATAAAATAATATATTTAAAGAGATAACTAGCTGTAAAGTAAAAAATATTAAAGTATATATAATATCTTACTTAAGATAAATATTTATAAAAAGATAACAGTTTACTACCCTAAAGCTCGGGCCTGAACAGATTGGAGAATGTTATTAACAGTTAGCTCCTAAGAACCTGATAAGCGCTTATCGATAGACTTAGGCCAACCTTATCTCGCCTACATTCCTTATCGGTTATCAGGTATTTTTCTCCGTCCAAGGCCTCAGCCCATCCAGAAATTTAGTATGAACGTCTCCATCTCCGGTTATTCTCAGCACCTCCTTGTACTCCTCCTCGCCAAGACATTGGAAAAACAGCAGAATACCCGCCCAGATAAAATCAGCGTAGCTCACCACTTCGCCCAGCAAAAACGGCCCAGACGTATTCTTCTCCAGCAATGCCGTGATCTCACGTGCGAACGGCTCCGCTCTGTCAAATGCTCCAGGGGAATGCTTTTCTCCGTACTCATAGAGAGGCATGCCTACGTCTTGTAACCGTGTTTCGAGGAAGAAGTCGATGCTCTTTTCGCCGATGATGTTCTGAGCGACGCCGGGGACATATATGGGGACCATTTCAGTCATGAATTTAATCATTGATGCGCGGAGGCGGTCTTGCATCGGATTGTTCAGGTGTACACTTGGCTCAGGGTACTTTTCCTCGATGACATCGGCGATCTTGTAAGAGTCCATTATGTATGACCCGTCTGGCATTTGAACGGCTGGGCATGTGAAGGGTGCGCCTCCTTCATTTGGGGATACACTGGTTACCGGATCGTGAATGAATGCTCGATTGATGTGACTGGGCTTTGTACTTACTGTCCACTGAGGCGCTCCTTGATCTCGGGGTATTCGAGCTACTCAAGTCAGAAAATAATTAGTAGCTTGGCAGTTTTGGTAGCTTACCCATTCGGTCTTATAATCAAGGCCTTTGTAGTTGAGAAGCAATCTTGCTGCAGCTGGTGTTAGTGCTGGATGGAGCCCGTAATTATGGAGACTGACTTCTCCAGGTATTCATGGACCAGCAGACCTGGGGCGACCTGCTGGGTATGTCAAAGAAGGTAATGGTGTTGGTGGACATGTTGCTGTTTGTCCCTATTTTTCTATATGTGATGTGAATCTGCTCCTGGTGTGTGTGTAATGCCAATCCAGCCTCACGGGGATAATTGAGGGAATTCACCGGCTGATAAGGTACGACAAGATATAAATAGTAACTGGATCGTGATCGTGTGATTAATCAGCAGGTCAAACACGGGCCAATAACACAACGACATCGTATCTTCCCCTCGCGCGATGGATCTTAGCATAATCCTTCATGCCAAAAGCAGAAGGTGAGAATGCTGGGACGTTGTAGGTACGGACTAAAGTGCCTGTTATAAAATACCTATTTATAGTGCTACTTAAGACTGGCTGCACTAATCAAGTCATTGAGAGAACATTAATGAGATATCCTTACAATAGCCAGGCCAACTAATATTTGCATTACACAAGACAAGCAGAGGGGTTTGCACGTCTCTGTTCAAGTTGAATGTCCCCATATTACATTCTCAAGATACATCTGAGCAGATGACAGGAACTGTAGCCACCTCGGATGTAACGGACTCTCAAACCGGGAAAGAATGGATTGGATATGCGGATAAGAGAGTGGGCTTGTCACTGACTCCTTCAAGCCCTAAAACGACACTGAAACCAATCGTCAGAGTTGAGGTTCTATGGGTAGGCAACAAGGAGGTATGTACTTACGGATTGATAAACTCAGAAGTTTCCAATGATTTGAGAATTGCTCAAGTTGTAGCAACAAAAGAAGTTCGCAATTCTCAATCTTGGATATGAGATGTGTATTCGTACTCTCAGTATACTTCTTGTAAATATACAAGAAGACAAGGGCCGTCAAGCGGATAAGCGAAAGTGCTGGGTCCACGGTAGGAGTTTAATTACTGTCCCACTTCTCCGCTATCCCGGCTATGTTCTGGCAGGTTTCCAGAACACATTGCCAGCTAAGTGTACAATCGTCACCTTCTAGAAGATAGTAGCAGCTCGCAAGGGCAGCCAGCAGTTGTGCCATGTGTAGTTGAAGCACTGGGACTAATCTCGCATGGTGATTAGTAGTTGACTCATTCATGAACGCGTTCCTTCCGGGGTTCAAGAAATTTCGTGGTAAGGCTAGACGTATTGCAGATAGTGTAAGTTCTGCGTCGAGTAAGTTCGCCGTGAGGATCTCGTGAGGAACCAGACAGCGCATACTCATTGCTCTACCGAATTGCCGCAAGACAGGGATGATGATGAGATGAATGTTGAAGAGTAAGCTGCTTTCGCTACCGGTCTTGACATACAAGAGAAGATCGGGAAGACCGCGTGTGTCGAGAGGTAACCTGCTAGGGGTAACAAGACCTTGAGAAAGCTGACTCTGGTGATTTAAAGACGTATTGACAAGTCGTTCATCGACTTGGTACGGTGTGCCCGATGAGAGGTTGGCATACGAGTCAAGACGGTATACGCACCACCAGACAAGTTTCCAGTTCTGAAGGTCCACATCGCTCACTTTGGACCATTCGGGAGAGACGGATTGGATTATGTCTAGACGATCAAGGCCCATCTAATACGCAAGCCGGACAACCTTTCCTATGCGCACCCAGGCTTGTTGGCCAGGAATTGGTGGAATCAGAAAAGACTAGCAAGAAGAACTTGCGGAAGAGATCGAGACTTGGAAAGTCACCGGCTATATCTTGAAGAGTTGTGTTGCTTAGGATTATATCTATACGGACGTCGAGGTCAAAGTCATAGGATGCAAATTTGAAGCCGAGGAGCTTGGCTGTGATGAGAAGCAAAGCTTTGGCAAGTTAAGGGTTGCATGTTGATAGAGTATCTCTGATGTTTCATGCTGCGGTCTCGGAGAATAGTGGTATGGCTTCATTGATCAATTTGTACTCATCGGCCCTGACATATAGCGAGAGGATGCAACTACATCCATTGCACAGAGTTGCATAACCATGCAGCGTAGTGTCTTGCAGATACGTTTCCTCTCCAGGCAAGACGTTTAAGCGCTGTGTTGACTGATTGCCAGCAGATGCATGGGAAGTGACAAGGGTATCAGGGCTTTGTAGATCCGAAATAACTGGAACCGAAGAAACATCGTCCTCAAGGGTCGAATCGGGTTGCAAGGTGGCTTCCTCTATGTCTACAAAGCAAGTGTTCGATGCCGCGATGTTTAAACAGTAAGCAGATGTTTCTTACTAGAATGTCTTCTCTCTCGGCTGTGAGCGTTCCGCGTTGCCCATGGTACTCGCCCGGAGCCTGGAGCTGGCCCAGGCCGACGTCGCGTTGTAGAGTAGCTACATGCCGCGACCCAAGCAGCGCGAGCATGAAGGCTGTCCCAGATCGCCTGATACCGCCAATAATGGCTGTCGCGTAAATTCATTATATCATGGTGGAGGTAGGTCATGCACTCGCGCCCAGTAACTATAGAGGCTAAACCTGTGTAGATGAGCATGCTGCATTGGCTGATATGGTGGATGAACACGCCAAAAAGGAAAAGAGCGAAGGAGCAGATATCAAGCTAGCTGCAGTCAATCAATGTCGAAGTAAAGATTACGCGAAAGCCGAAGGAAGTAAGTATATCACCAAGTCTCTACTACTGGATGGAAATGGACATGGCTAATATATTCCTACAGTATGCATGGCATTAGAAGGGCTTAATGACTCTGGGGATCTGGGATGGTAGTTACCAAGATGTATTCCCTCTAGATATTTAATCCATTCTAAACGAGGACAATAATAGTGATGCCCGGTGGAACTGTAGGTGCAATTAAATCCACTAAGCTTTAGCTCAGCTTAAGTATCTTTTTAATAGTAATGATAATATAATTACAGACTTGGCTATTCGAAGACAGATGAGGAATATTGTTCACGACTACAGGATCGGTGTAAGTAGTCAGAAGTGATTTCTTCATAGCCTACACAGTACACTTACTTTTGTTAGGACGCTACCCCCTCTATCTCACTTTGGTCTCACAAACTAATTTCGTATTTATTCACACTTACTATCTTGTAGTTTGAACGCAATACAGCTGTGACTTTGGCCCTTAAACTGGCCTCAAGACTTAAAACAGCAATAATACCTTGTCCCCGCCTCCAATCAGTAGGATATTCGAGGTTTGATCATAATCGCGAATGTGACACAAGAACTCTATCAATACTGAAGAGTAGCAGTAAAAGAGATATTATTAAGGTACGAGCAGGATGGCAACAATGACAGGACATAAATAATAATTTATCTATGTTATTATGCTATTATAGCTTATACCTTTTAATTAGGGTTCAACTTATCAATTCATTTAATTCTTAACAGATTGTTAATCACACAGAGATCCTTGGCAATAGTGAGGGTAACGAGTAAATTGCCTGCATGTGTTTATTGGTGTTCTTTACCTTGTGTCCTGGGGGCTGAAGCCTCTTTTAATCTCAACCTTATCACAGTTAATCACAGAGAGAAGAATCCTAGACAAAGGCGGGGTCGCGCAGCTCGGAGTTGAGAGAGTTGAGGCTCGGACACGTTATTGGTCAGTATCATCGGATCGCTTTTCCTAATCGAGACGAAGAACCCGACCACTGCTTGAGGAGTTTAGCAGAGGCGTGAGTAAATGAAAGACCATGACGCCCTTTGGTGCAGTAGTCAGGCACCTAGGCAAGCCCTGCAGCAAAACAGAAGGCAGCAGGTTTAAAACCCATAAAGGGCACAATTTGACCCTTTTATTAAGCAGGCCTTTGAAAGTAGCCTAGCATGTTGACTGAGATTAAGGTAAAAAATTAGCATATTATTACACTATAGTAACTATATAGCTAGAGGTTATAGAAGGTCTAATTAGCTACTAGTAGCTAATTTAATAAGTTAATTATAGGGGGGGTGCTAGAATTAAAGAGTTATAATTAATTTAGATTAAATAAAGCCTAATTTTCCCTGCTTATAGAGGTTAAATAGTAATAAATATATATAATAAGGAATTAGGTTAAATTGAATTAGTATAAGGTGGTAACTCTAGATTAGGCTCTAGTAGCTAATAAGACTCTATTTACATAAAAGACCATGATAATAATACATGCACTTAATTTATCGAGATATGGATATATATGTAACCATTCCGAAGTCCACGTCTCAAAGTCTCATCATCTCGGAGGCTTCGAAAATATATTAATTTATTCGCCATATCACAGTTGTTAATAAAAAATGTCTTGTCCAAACACACTCCCCGCCTTATGGTATACCAGCAAGGCAATTGCTGGCTTAGAACGGCGTGCTATATTCAATAAGGTATGGTCGTACGTTGGCAATTTATCGGGGCAGCCACTGATGTGTTCTAGACCTGGATTTATCTCGGTGTTATCACACGATGGTCCGCTGATAGCGAGGATTGCTTTTATGACATGGGGCAGTTCAAATTTACTGTTCGACGCGAATCAGAAGACTGGAAGAGTATCCAAGTTCTCGCAAGTGACGTACGAGATGGCGGCTATAACTTCAACTTGAACTCTAACGCTCTCAGGGTACTCAAATGCGTCGCCATATCACCCAGACCGGCCTCGTCTTTATAACTTTCTCCAACTTGACGCCTGAGTTCAACGAATACTTTCCCGGTCTTGAAGAGCTCCTTTCAACAGTTGACTTCACCTTATTTCCTTTTAGAAGAAGCCTAAAATATACCGGCAAGTATAATTGGAAGACTCTAATGGATGGGTTCCAAGAGTGCCTTCACTGCTCCTTTGCGCACCCAACATTCTCCAAGGTTTATGCGCCGACTACATACAAGGTGGTTAACGAACAGCACTTCTCACGTCACCTAGCAGAAGCAGAGTCTAAACGCGACAGTCCAAGCGACGGTCTTTTTCTTTACTTCTTTCCCAACTCCACACTGAATTTGTACGGCGGTGGTATTTCCTCGTTCCGGACCTGGCCGACAGATGATCCGTCTCAAACTATCATGCAGTTCGACTACTATCACAAGTCACCCGTCGAGTCACAGGATTTTGAGAATTATTACAAATTCGCCCGAACTGTCGCAACGGAGGATAACGATCTCTGCGAACTGGCTCAGATGAACCTGAAGGTGGGGATTTATACCGAGGGCACACTGAATCCAAACAAGGAAAACGGTGTAATCCGTAAGTGGGACATATTATGGCACCTCTAACGCTATGATCAGTACTGATGTGTGTTAGTTGTTAGATTATCAGAAGCGGGTTTTTGAAATGTGCCTGGCCGAGTTCAATAAGGAAACTACAGCAAACGACAGCGGAAAGTGTTGGGTTCGAGCCTGGATTTGAATGTTAGCGTAGCAGCTGCCGAAGGGGTTATCTAGCACTGTCCCGACAAGACTTCGAGAGCGCATAGATACAATTAACATCTTTTTGTTTACAACTTTATTGATACTCGAGTGAGCGTAGTGGTGAAAAGCTTTGGTCTGCGAATAAGTCTCTACCATGAGACTCATTTCGACCGTTATAGCAGAGAACCCCTTGCATGAGATATTCTCCCACGCCGGCTCTGGGGCCCTGAACGTGCACTTAGCTAATCAATTGCATCTGATTGGTCTGATGCTTGCCGCACAGATCATGTCTGGTTGGTGGTAGAAGATCCAGGCTAGGGAAGGAAAGAAAACACAGGACTTTGATCCCAAGTGATAAAAAGACTTAGGTAATTTAGGATAAGTTTAGGATAAGTTTAGAATAAGTTTAGAATAAGTTTAGTATAGAGTTAGAATACCTTTTGCTAAGTTTATTTTAACACCTTATATTAAGGTCTGGTGTTTTCTTACTCCTTGAGGCCAGGCTAATCTAGAAAAGGGCTCTGCAGCCCACATTGACCTATTACGGATAGTCCCCATTCCCCCGCCTTCTTATCTAGTCTGGCCAACATCTTCAAAGCCTCCATTTCCTCAAGCACAGTTGAAACATTGTACAACATCTCATCCTGACATACCAAGCAAGCCGCCAGAACGACCGACTCTGCGTGAAGCAAATGGTTATACAGGCATGTCTAAAATACTCGCAAAAGCCTAGACATGACACCTCCCGAGACATCTCACCTACGTCATCTATTACCAGCTACCCCAGGAAAGCAGATGCATACACCACCACAAAAACGAGCACCAAACAAAAAAAAGCCGAAATGGTTATACAGGATCCCATCTTGAGAGACATATAAAACCCATACACCTGCGTTGATAGTAGTATTCCCTAATATCTCGAGGTCAGAAGGACAATAACTTCGGCGGGAAAGGTTTTACATACAATACTGCATTACTGTAGCAACAGCACTATACTCCACACAAACCAGCATGACACCACCGTAGAAGTACGTCCAGCCCATAGAGAAGCCAAGAGCAGGATCGATAAAGCGGCCAGCGAGCTCAAAGATACTTCCCCTGATAGGAAGATATGCGCACATCTCTGCAACGCTCAGTGTGCATGGTAGAATAAAGAACATGCTCCAGAATAGATACCCAAGTGATAAGGAGAGCGGGCCGGCTTTAGACAGCGCACCGCCAATACCAACAAATAGAGCAGTGCCAATGCTACCTGCGATAGCCATTAGTTGCACATGGCGTGGAGATAGACCACGTTTGGTTTGCACGTCGGTCATGTAGATAGAAGCTCTTTGGATTGAGTTAGTGTCGCCTGCATTCGTTGGTCCTGAAGTATCAAGGGCGACTTTCTTGGAGTCATCTTGCTGTGAGGCAGAAACCATTCTTGGCAAATAAAATAATGTTGAATATGGAAGTAGGTTAACTGAATCTTGGAAAAAGTCCAGGGCTCAGCTTCACTGAAACTGCACTGGTATATATAACTTGTTTTGCGGTTAAGCCTCTTGTCTGGAAGATATATTGGCTATGTATCAAAAGAGTCATGGATTGCACAGGCATCGATGGCCAATCTAGAATTAGAGAGGCTATCGCCGCTATACAAATTCCCCTAGTCTGTTCTAGGTTATGGAATCCACGGCCCCATGGGTAAGGTCGTATCATTTTGCTACGTTGGGTTAGTTAGCTAGGCGCAACCTGATAAGCTAACGGGCGCAAACGCGGAGAACATGCCGCTAAGCTCTGTAGACAATTGAAAGGCACACGCTTATATTAATGCATAACTTATACGAATGTGTTGTTCTAGATCTCTGCTTCATTAAAAAGTTCATCGACACCGACCAATGAGGCATTCGCCAAAGTCGACACATTATACATACATCCTAATTTTAGGGAAATACGCAACGCCATCATGTCTGTCACAACCACAGTCCAAGCCGTAAGACTCGAGGGCGATCAATACTCCACCACAGCACAAACGGAGGAGACGCCCGAGCAGGTCTGCGCAACTGGGGGATATCCGGCCCCAAGTGTCCCCGAATTCCAAGACCCTTACATAAAGCGACAGTGGCAATTAGAACATATGGCTGCTGTGTTCCGAGTATTCGCACGCAAAGGCTTTACCAAAAGAACCGCTAGGCACATTAGTGTTCGCGACCCCGTGGAACCAGATACCTTTTGGATCAACCCGTAAGTATACCTTTCTGCCCTTGTGACTAAACCATGGTTTTGATCTTTGCTTAGTCTCGGCATACACTTTGGCTTGCTTAAAGCAAGCGATATGGTACAGATCAACGAAGATGGCCATGTTATTGGTGGAAATCGCGTCGCGGTCAATAAAGCTGGATTTCAAATCCATGGAGCCATTCATAAAGCTCGGCCTGACATCAATGCTATTTGTCACACACATTCTCCTGCTGGAAAAGCTTGGTCAGCATTTGGCCGTCCTCTTGACATCATCAACCAAGATGCCTGTGCCTTTCTTGGTATCCAGACTGTGTATGAAAACTTTGGAGGTATCGTTCTAGAACGCGATCAGGGGCAGAGAATCGCCGCGGCATTGGGCAAAAGTGAGCGTGTTGCGATCTTGCAGAATCACGGCCTCCTCACTACTAGTTCTACTGTTGATGAAGCAGGTTATCTGTTTTCGCTCCTAGAGCGATCTTGTGAGGTCTAGATCATGGTGGAAAGCACTGGCCTCCCAAAGAGAATCATTGGCAAGACAGAGGCGAAATAGACTGCCAAAGCTTATTCCCGCAGACAGAACTTAGTTCTTGTGGCTAAGAGCTTATTCCAGCAGACAGAACTTAGTCTATTAACTAAGTTCTGTCTACTGATTTAAGCTCCAACTATAAGTCTTAACTGCAAAGCTTAGACATTATATCACAATAACCAACCAGTTGCTACAGCTTAAAGCTGATATCATGGCAACCTAAATAATGACTCATTTGCCCGCCATCCCGGGTTATAAGAAGCTCTGATGCCTCTCCCAGCCGACAAGTCGAAATGGCTTCAATTCCCAGCGTTGACCAGCCCCACGTGACCAGCCCCACGTGACCAGCCCCACAACTCTTTCACACATCGTCACTTACATTCATCAACCTCAACCCTTCAACTCTCTCTTCTCATCATCGCAAAAATCAGAGGTAAGCTTCTTGCAAATCCCCCAATAAGAGCACCGATATCTCCACCACCACACATCAAATCTTCTCGCCGATAAGATATTCGGTGTCGCACAGTACCTAGCTTTCGTTTCATGTTACTTTCCCTCGACTTCTTTTCTACTTTCATTCGCTCCAAATCCCATTCATTGCTTCGATTCGCGTCTAACAATCCATCCCCCACAGGTTTCCTCATCCATGATGGACAAGCAAGGCCGAAACCGAGGTGTACAAAGGCTAGCCCTCTCACTCAGTTCTCCATCGAAATCTGCTCGAGAAACTACTTTGCCTAGACGCGGCCCTGTTCCTATACAGATTGGGTGGAAACGCTATGGGTGGCCCGAGCTTCGACACTTACCTTTGAAGACAATCACAACGCAAATGCCTCCTCATTTCGCTCAACTTGAACCCGATATCATCAACCAAACCCTCTCAGTATTGAAGCAGTGCGATATCGTGCGAGATACCACCGATGAGTCCCTAGAAGCGCAAAAGATTGAGGTCGGATTAGAATTGCGACAAAAGCCATTCGACCCAGAATCTGCTCGTCCCACGATTGTTCTCCTAGTCCCCTGGTCTCGGGACCGTCATGCCAAGCTTTGCGAAGCTGCTAAAGTAATGGCTGGCTGGTTGACTGACTTTGCCAGCCATCTTCCCGAAACGATCTACCTCGAGATTGTCTCACCTGAGCTTCTACAAACTATCTACTATGACGAAGTAGGTGACCCTGCTCTCTCCAACCAGTGGGACTACGTTAGCGACAAGTTGGAAGCCGACCTTCGATGTCACCCAGCATTTCGAGATCACCTTACTTGCCTGTCCCTCCAGCGATATGGAGTCAACCCGAATTTGAGACAGAACCCTCCAACTATCTATGTCGGGTTAGATCATGACTCAGAAGAACGCACCTGGTATACGATTATGTATCAAGTCGAAGCCACCATGGCTGAAGTAGGATGGCGTGGGGTCCAGATCCATATTGAACACAACGAGAACTTCTCTCCCACCTTCCCACTACTGCCACTAGCTGGTCCCGATGTCCAAGCACGCATCGATGCGGGCATTCTCGCTAATAAACGCATCATTGGCAACTATAGCGACACCCTCCACATCGGCGCTGATTTTGGTGCAGCGAAGTATCTTGAACGGCCAGATAAGGGCACGCAAGGAAAGCTCCCAAGTGAGGAGACGCGAATCAATCCCGGAAATGGAACACTTGGCTGTTTCATTCAAATCAAAACCAAGACCAACCCAGACTGGCGAACCTGTGCTCTCACAAATTACCACGTCGTACGGCCAGCGTTTGATGGCTTTACCCTTGTGTCAGACCCCAAGGAGACAGGCTACAAGCCTGGACCTCCGTTGGAGGCCAGTGATCTGTTGAAGGTCGACAAGTTGGGATTCTACCCAAATATGGTCCCGGATGGCACGGTCAAAGATAAGAGGGTGCTGGAGAAGCTACTGGACGCCGCCCCAGTTCATTTCGAAAGTCCTTCCCGAACCAAGCAAAATTTCACCCTTGCTGCAATCGACTTAGATCTCAGCATGGCAAAGCAGCGAGAAGAACGGGCTCGAATGAGGCTTCAATCAACAATGGACGGACCACAAAAGGCTATAGCCACGAGAAACTTCGAAACGGCAAAGCAGCGAGTCGAGGCTTTAGAGACCGAAGCCAGACAGAAAAAGGCTTTCTTTGATGAGGGGAGAGAGAAGGTTGGTACTTTACTTCTCGCTGCGGGGTTTAAGCGGAAGGTTGCTGGTAGAAGGATGGACTGGGCACTCATCCTCCTCGATGGACATCGACCATGGTCCCACGATCTTCCAGATGGGGAGGTCTGGGCTTCGAAGTACGACAGTGAGGCGGCATATCCCGACGAAACATTTGGCTACCCACTCACAGAACAGATGCGGTCGATTGAGGGTACTAACGGAGTCGGCCGAGCCTTCAAAGTCGGATCTACTACTGGACCGAGTGTTGGAAAGTTCTGGGGAGTGAAAGATAAAGTCAAATTGCAGGAGGATAAGTATCTCGGGAAGGGGAATCGACTGGAGACAAAAGAGCTTATCTTTGCAGGCGACGCCTTTCTTGTCCGGCGTCAGCCAAGCACGTTTTGCGCCAAGGGCGACTCTGGTTCTGCGGTCTTTGATGAACTTGGTGGTATTGTTGGACTTGTGTTTAGAGGACATAAGCACCGAGGCTCCTACGACGACGGATATGGGTATGTAACCCCTATTGAGCATGTCCTTGAGGATATCGTGGCATTCTCCAAGGGGCACATCACAGAAATTCGCATTGCCAAGCAGTAAAGGCGTTTCTTCCCTCATCTTGCTTTATTTTCACATTGTACTATTAAATTAGAACTGCAAGGGGCACTTACAATAAGACGTTAAATAACAAATTGCTCTCTAAGATCTTGTCTATGTAAAGCTCATGCGCTGTGAGCTCTTCTTAACCATACCAGCCTTTCAAGCCATCTCAGTTTATACGTGATAATCGACTACTATTCTCAAACACAAGCAAAGACGGAGAAACGAGAGTTCATCAGCAAAGTCTCATTATACTATCGCCCTTCTAAATACACTATGTAAATACCGTGCTTCCATCCTATCTCCTGTCCAGTCCCATGTGTCGGCGATCCAGTCTTTCGTTTCCAAGTTTGCATGACCAATCATTACCAGCTTATCATTTAGGCAGAGAAGCGGGCGGTACGGCGGTTGTTGCGAGTACTGGCGTCGTTCTCATCCTCATCCTCATCCTCCTCCTCATCATCATCGCCATTGCCGTTAGTGTTGTCATTGTTGTTGTTGCTTGCGTTGCCGTTGGCACCGCCGGCGGTGGTATCATCAGTGGTGTCATTAGTGGTATCGTTGGTAGTATCGTTGGCAGTATCGTTGGTGTTGTCAGTGGCGCTTCCGGTACCGGCGCTGCCCGTGTTTCCAGCCTCAGTAGCATTTCCAGCATTGCCGCTCGCCATCTGGACTGGAATCACACCGCCGAACGGGCCGGCACGGGCCGGGTTCTGACAGCGGACAAGACAGACGTTGTCCTCGCCTGCGACTGTTCCAGTACAGTTTTGATCGGCAGGAATAGAAGCAACAAGAGGGAAGTCACCCATCTCGCCGTCCCGGTTGCGACCTCGCTCATTACCCTCGACATTAGTCGTCACCTCGATGTTATCCCAAGATGTGCCGGTACCGTCGGCATTGATCATGCAAGTGTATGGACCAGCTCCGTCTGAGTTGACCTGATGAACCGTCATTTCGAGGCTACCACCGGGGTTTACCTGAGGGAGCTCAGTTCCTGATTTAATGGTAAGCATGTGAAATCATTGCCATAGTTGAGAGGTATGGCTTACCTGTCTCTTCCATGATATCCAAAGTTCCTTGCTCGATGTCATTATCTCCAGCAGATAAGGTTTCGCCGACAGTATCGGCAGAGTTACCTCGGAAGCGGGTTGCATCCTGCTGGAAAGGGCGTCTTCGAGTTCCGTCTCGAGGAGTTGAAGTATCAACACCAAGGGCCATGCCAGAGCCACCGGCATCACCGACGGCGTTGGTGATGACACTGTGGGCCGAGACAGCTGCGAGATCGGCAGCAACGAAAAGTGCCACGAGGAGGTTCTTGATGGGAGCCATTGTGAGAATGTGATATTATTGTGATGTAGATTGAGAAGAAAGGTGGACAAGGAGATTAGAGTGAACTAGTCAGAGAGACTGTGAAAAGAGACCTGACCGGCAGGAGAGAAGTGATTAGAAGGGAAGTAGACGATTCTGATGCTGATTGTTGATGCTGATGATTAGGATCACTGAGAGGAAGATGATCAAATTTATATAGAAAAGTCGACGAGTCTGTTTCCTCTTACGGCCATCTTAACAAACCCATATATCACCACCAAAGAAGCAGCCAAGTAAAACACAAGACACTCTCGAGACATTCAACAGCTTCACGATAGCAACCTCAAAATCTGTAAAACATCACCAGACAAACACATCACGCACCGCACGGCTTCTTCACCTACGCTTTGACCTATTCCCGCCCAGCCAAGACCCGGAATCCTCGTCTCCCGAAGAACACAGCCACTCTGTCAAACAAAACGTCAAACAGCCATTGCTAAACTGCGATTTGCTCATTAACCATAAAACGCTTACACTTAAAACACAGAAACTGCTTCTGAGCTATGGACACGGACCATGATCGGCGAGAGCGGCACGTTGTAACCGATTCCAAGACCTCGTCTATCTTCTGAGGAGCCAATCGTATCTCTACGTCGTCAAGTTCCGAGATTTGTGGAGGTCCTTTTGTCAAAGAGCCAATAGCTTGTTAGGGAATGTGTTTTGGGGGAGAGACGTCGCAGGTGGTGTTTCAGGGGGGAGGGCTGACCACACGGCCAAGAGGAGGATAAAACGGATATGGTGAAGATTCAAAACTGTTTGGCTATATCTAAGCTAAATATTATGTCTATTTTTCGAAAAGGCGTGCATGTGATGGCGGCCGAAGGGTTGTGGAATGAGAATGACCCTTGTTGGGTTTGTTCCCGGTCGAAACCCTGGACGCACTAACACGGAAGTGAATGTGGGGCAAATCATGACTCGAGTGAATTTAGCCTCGGAGGATTCGGGTTTAATCACCCTAGAGTTCCTCCTCGGCCAATTTAGAAATCTCGTGATAATTAGTTATATCGATATATAGATAAATGCTGCTAATGACAAATAATTAAAATTCTTAAATGAGCCCAAGTCTGACCAAGAATTCATGCGGACTAGTTCTCAAGAACATGCTTATCAAGACTGGGATGTTTGATAAGATAGCTTAGAACTTACTGCCATCAGCCACTCATAGAGCATTATATAGATGATGGGCAGAAAATAGATGGGAAACTCTAGTCACGGGTAAATTTTAACGCAGAGATTTCTCCATCCGAGTGATCGGGTGAGGGCATGAGTCCAGAATCCCAATGGTCGGGCGCAGGTGGGAGTCCAAAATCCAAGGGATTGTCGGAAACTTGGCCTAGGCCGCTAGTGTCAGAGTATTCAAGGTCGACTCTCGAGGCGTTCTCGATGGTACTTCGGCTATGCGATAGAGGAGAATCCCAGCTGTTCTCTTCTGCGCCAATATCACCCGAGTCATTGCTATCTAGGAGATGTGATGGCAATGACTTAAAGGCTAAGGAGCGCATATGGCCAACCAGGTGATCAATCAGCGAAGAATTCCCCTTTTCTTCACCGCAAAGTGGGCAAGCTTTGAATAGTGGACCAATTGTGCGACCATTATGATCAGCTAAAACACCAAGTTGGGCGTCAGTAAATAGGCCTGCATGACAGTTCTTCATATGATCAAGATAGCGCTCTCTAGACTCTGTCACAAATTCGCCATGCCACCTTGACGCACAGCGCCATCGTAAAGCGTGTTTTGACATGTGCTTGATCCACGTAATGCTGTGAGCGTACAGATGTCCAGATGTTTCACAAGTCTCAAACAAACAGACATAAGGCTCAAGGTCATTCTTGACATGATATCTATAAATGATTAGTCACCATCTCATCATGCATGAGCCCAGTATGCGTACTTCCATTTCAGCTCGTCGATGACATCACGAATTGGTAGCATATGAAAGCAGTAAGGACAGGTAACTTCGCCCACCTCCTCGATGCAATTATCCCAGGCCTTGGCTAATTCTCCGGTCATTTCTAGGCCAGATTCGATGATTTCTTCAAGGGCAGTCAGCCCAACGCCTTCATCGCGTCCTTGTATTGTCGATAGTCTCTGCGTGTATCTGTCTTCAATATCTCGCTTCGCTTTGTGATATCTTTTCGTCAAAGCGCTAGTAGGAGCATGGGGAAACACGGCGGTGTCGATATCACTCAGTTTGACTGTTTTGGAAAATGAAACCGCAGATGGGGCAGCAGCCTTCCTAAATTTCTCGGGGGATAAAGTCGTCGCGGTTGCAGTCGAATGCACAATATTCTGGGTTGGTACTGCCAGGATTCTTCTTTCAACAAGTGTTTCGACCTCATTCAGCGGTATGATGAGATGTGGCTCAGGGTGTGAGATACACGGAGCAGATACCGTCTGTGGTAGTTGTACTGGTGTTTTCCCATAGTGTTCTTGACGATATAACAACCTTTTGCGGCGAAGGACCATGGAGCTTGCAAGTCGGTTGCGAATTTCTTCGCTAATACCAGGAAACCGATCATGTATATAATTCGCGAAAATCTCATGGAGAAATGGTCCTGCATCATTGCCTTCATCGTCTCTGATCTTGAACCCTTCAGCAGCTCTACTGTTTTGCGTGTCTTTACTAGCACGGCGTATCGTGTTTGTGATCTTGTGAAGTAGGGCGATCTCGCTTGACACTCCGTCTAGACTATCAAGGAATTTCTCAAGACCCTCCTCGGTTAGTGTTTGATCTGAACTTAGAAGCATTGAGTCGAGGAGACATGAACCTATTCGCCTCAGTTGTTAGGCCAATGCAATCTCACATTAGGTTCGATATCGGAATCAGCGTTACTACCTACAGGTCTTTACTCGGAAATCGAGTGCCTGCAACAGGCCGATAACAGGTGTTTGAACATCTGGGACACCCCTCAGTCGATAATCTAGGGAATCGCGTCCAGTGCTGAAGACGCGGATATTGGTTGTCCAAAGCTGAAATCTGGCGAGCTGATCATCGATCCGGGCTAGTGGCAGTCTTGACTGCGGGGCACTGAGCTTTTCTGACTTGCTAGCACTATCGAGGCAATGCTGGAACGATTCGAAGCACCTTTGAGCACATTCCGCCACTGTAGTCTTTGGAGAATGCTCTCCTGCCTCGCTCGTGGATGATACTGACATCGTATTTGCTTATGTTTGTCATCCCGTTTTCAATGTGAGGAGAAAATGTGTCTAGGATAAGCACACGCTTTCGAGGCCTGAGAGGTGAGGCAGCTTTGCAGCAAGGTGCGGGGAATCTCTTCAGCTGCAGCCTCACTTTATCATAGCCAGCTCATCTCATCCTAGATCAAGAGCTCTTAATACAAGCCTTCTTATCGCAACCTCATAATTCGTTGCCACAATGGCCGCGGTAGGCTCTGATGTCCCATGTGCCAGTGGCAGTGAAACGATCGACTCTTTACATCTGACCTACAAGGCCGCCCAGCAAATCACCGAGACTCTCTGGGCCAATGAGCGGGATGAAAATCTCAGATCCTTCTGTGCCAGTCTTATGGCCTATTTCAACATGATAAAGAGGAGTCTGAGTATTCTGGACGACAAAGGCGTACCTGATGCGGATAACAGCCTTATCACGATGTTGCTGGCACCAATAAGGCTAATGTTTCCAGCTAGTTGCTTTGAAGGCCCTGTCAAAGACAGGCTGCGAGATCTGAAGCAGCTAGGCGACGGCATCGCGTTACGGGCACAAAATGGTCCCAGGACTTCGACCAATATCGCATTAGTGGACTTGACGAGAACATACGAATCACGGGACGAATTACTGAAGTCACTGGCTATGTGCGAGGAAACGCTACGTGATAGCTACCTCGAAGACCTGTCGCGTTGGGATGCGGAAGATTTTTCTCCCCAGCTTGTCATCGCGGAGCTTCCTTATGGTATTTCGAATGCCGCGCAATCAATGTTCGAGGCTATGGTGGCATGTACCGATTGCCCGTGCAAATCAGAACATGACTTTGGAGCCCGCCTCTATTTAGGAACCCATCGAAAGCCAAAAGCTACCCTCAGTGTTGAAGATGAAGATGTCATCGACTTTGATATGTTTCTCTCTACGGAGTGCGATTGGCAAGAAGTCCGGGTTCATACATGGAGGAACAAGGTTGTCCAGATAGTGACTGGCCCAACGAACGGTTCACACTCTAAGAGAAAGCGAACAGAAGCCAAAGCACTGAAGATCAAACGTTTATGTGAAACGATTGCAAAGATCAAGTCAATGGCTGCATATCGCCTCGAGCTCAAGGTGTTGCGGAATCAACTGTTTCAGCTCCAGCCAGAAGTTTGTAATTCTGCTATCGACGCATCACAGAACGCAATCTCGCTTGAATATATCTTGAGGCATAGGAAGGGGTTTTTTACCGAGAGAACGAAACGGATCTTGACTGTCATCTTAGCCTCAACTGTGTTTCACCTCTACGACACCCCATGGCTACAACCAACGTGGGGTTCGCCTGACATTTTATTCTTTCGCACATCGTCCTCTGCCATACTGTTCAGGCCATTTATCAACACTCCCCTCCCAAGTCTCCATGCTCTGGTGGTTGAAGCTCCTCCTAAATCTCCCAACCCCGAGGACTCTCTAGAGGACACTGAGGATCCTGACCTGGAAGATTTCTTCACTCATCCATGTCCAACTGTTATAACATTGGCTTCGGTGCTACTAGAAGTATACTTCGAAGCCCCTCTCGATATCCTTGCACAGAAGTTCAACGTCAAGCTAGGAAGAAACACACAATCCTCGGATTTCACCAAATACATGGATGCGAATCTTGTTTTTCAGGCCTGCAGGGGAGAAATCCCTCAAAACTCACAATTCTATCTGGCTTTAACCAACTGCTTAGATCCAAATGTCTGGCAAGATGAAGATGGACATGTGCTAGACACCTTGACGTTAAGAGCGACGCTTTATCAGCAAGTCATATTACCGCTAGAGACTGAACTAAGCCAGGCCTATAGTTCGATACCAATTGAGGAGCTTGATAAATTTGCACAAGAGCTAGACTTTGGGAGGTGGGGACACCTAAATCACAATAAGGATGCTGATTCCCAAGAATCCGTGATAAACACACATGGCTCTACTTCTTTGGAACATCGACTATCTTCAGCCGTTCCGGACTATCCTGTTGATCGTCCCAGTAATGGAAACGATTTGAGCGATTCCAGGCTAGACATGCAGGCCTACCCTCACTCTGCGTACACAGTGGGCATTATCTGTGCCCTTCCTCTGGAGCTTCGGGCAGTCCGAGCGCTTTTTGATACAGAACATAACGAACATACCAGAATGAAAGGGGACAGCAACACCTATGCGCTTGGTACGATGGGCCAACACATGATAGTTGCTGCTTGTCTCCCCTCGGGCGAGTACGGAACAAACGCCGCTGCTGAAGTCGCCTCCAACATGAAAAGAACTTATCATGAGCTCGAGTTCTGTCTTTTGGTTGGTATAGGCGGGGGAGCTCCCTCCCCAGACATAGATATTCGCCTCGGAGATGTTGTGGTTAGTCTACCAACGCCACAATCTTCGGGAGTGATTCAATATGACAGAGGCAAGGAGTATGAAGGTAATGCCTTCCATCTCACTGGGAGCCTCCAGGGACCACCGAAATGCTTGAGGACCGCTATAAGCGCACTTTGTTCAAAACCTGATCATTCTTCAAATTCACTTCGGCCATATCTGGATGAAATTGCTCGATCTATATCATGTTCTTCCAACTCAGACTACAGCCATCCGGGGCAAGAAAACGACCATCTCCTTAAGGCAGTATGTTCTACATGCTTTGCACTTGGAGACTGTGTTGACGCCGAGAGTCATGTACAGCGCAGGACAACCCGACTAACAGATCAACCAGAAATTCATTATGGCCTTATTGCATCCGGAAACAGGGTTCTTAAGGACGCTGTGGCACGTGACCGCTGGGCAAAAGAACATGGCATATTATGTTTTGAGATGGAAGCTGCAGGGGTTATGAACACCCTTCCATGCCTTGTTATCCGTGGCATCTGCGATTATGCAGACTCTTACAAAAACAAAAGGTGGCAGAACTACGCCGCAGCAACTGCAGCGTCTTATGCTAAGCTGCTACTCCGGCATACTGCCTCTAGCGGTATGGAATGGAAGGCTGCAGGACTAGGTTATAAAGGTTCCTTGTGCATATATAATGATGGAGAGGAACGACAGGCAAAGCGTCAGAGAGCTTAGATAGATTAAGTAAGATAAAGAGCAGGACTTGATATTATTCTTGTGGCAAAACACAAAGTACTTATCTGCTAAGAGGGAGTAAGAATGGAGAGAGCGGAAGTGAGAAGATTAAAAAAGATAACTAGAGGCTAGTCACCAGCCGAAGTAACTATACAACTAAAAGACCAAGAAGTGTTCCGGCCTATGATAGCAAACTTCTGCCCAAATCGTGCTACCGGGCTGGAAATAAGGTCGTCTGTAATTAATGAACTTGAGGAGCATAGTAGTGGTAAGATCCCTTTCTGCAACTGCGACTGTATACACAGAAGAATCTCTTTCGCATCTATGAAATTTATAAGCATCGATCCACGATGCGAATATTTCTCATATCTTGGCAGGATAGTCTCCAGGATCCAAGACACAACGTGAGACTCTGGCACGACCAGCGCCAAAGTTACCAGAACCCAGAGAGGCCCACTGTCATACACGTCGTAGCGGATAAGCTGTGCTGGGTTGAGCCCTTCAATCACCGAAAGCAGGTGAGCGACAACAGCGGGAACATGTGTACTAGGCGCTCTAGGTCGCGTGGCAAGAACGTACATACTTAGGACTTGCGGCGACGTGATAACTAAGTTGACGGCATAACGTAAATAATTGAACGCGGCTTCAGGAGTCTTAAACTGTAGCGGTGCCACATCTCCGACCAAGACCAGCCGGTCCTCAGAGATCTGATCAAGTGCGGAAGGGAAAGATGTCTGCGCAACTGGGAGTTGTGATTTGTCAAGGTCGTTACGCCATCCATGGAGTACCTGCTTAGTGGCATCAAGACCGTTCATCAGCTCCTTGGTAGTGAGAACACATCCAGCCTCAGAAGAGAGCTCCACGGTGTAATTGAAGTCAAAGGCGTGCGAGTACCATTGCCGGAAGTGACTTAGTACACGAATCTCATCTATCCCATCGCAAGCCGCGCACATTTGTAAGACAAGCCGATCCCTCATTGAGATCGCATTTGTAGAAGCAGCTGCGACACCCGAAGAAAACTGCAGAGCATGAGAAATCAACACTCTGTTTCGGTTGGAAGCTCTGCTAAATTTGATCTCCAGTGGTCTGAATGCAAGTTTCTGTCTGTTTTTGCGTGCTCGCATGTCGGCCCAACGCTTAAGAAGAAGACGCCCTGTCGATGTTTGGCACAGCTCTTCAAAAGAAGATATGACAATGGCATCGGCACCGTCCATATGGATGAAGCTCCCGTGAACACTCCCAGACTCCCATTCGAACAGGACTAGTAAAAGAGTTACTGCAAGGTTCAGCTAAGGGGACTTGTTGCCATTGGATGTGGTGTCGCTAATCGCTCGGATGGCATCGTTGTAGTAATTGATAGCCAGACGAAAGCATGACTGTGTTAATGTATCGGTCTGTCTCTCTTTTATATGAAGCGAGGATGACGTAGGATCGCGGCGGAAGACATTCTCTTGGAATAGATTGGAAGCCGAGATGGCCATCAATGCAGGTTCGAGATAGGGGTGATATAACAAGTCCGTCAGCCAACTACCCATGAGGTGCATTAACTGTCCATGCACACAAAGATTAAAGTGGCTTAGTAGATATGCTTCATGGTCGAGTAGTAAAATGCCTCTCGATGACTCTTGCTGATCAGCAGCGTACGTTAAAAGCTGCCGTAAGTGAGCATCATCTACATTAGCGCCATCATCAATCAAAGCTCTCAGCCAACGATCCGGCTCGCTTAGATAAGAGGCTGAGGTGGCAGCATTGGGGGCTGTAGAGGGGGGTAATATGTTCTTTTCCAGCGAAGCTATACGCTTTGGCCGCTGTGGATTATCCCCAGTGCCGACCGAGGCAGGCAGCCATGTGAGCCGCAGGGTATAACCATCGCAATCCAAGCCGTTACGCGTGCAGTTGGAGCACGAAGGCTTGGTCAGATCGCACAATGACCGAGAAGGATCCATCAGGTCGATTCCACGACGCTTCCGTGGGGGTTTGGGATAGTGCTGAGGAGACTAGTTTGGAGCGCAAGTGCAGTATTACGTACCTTGCGGTGCTTACGGCGGCAAGTGTAGCAGCCATCGCGTGAACGGCATATTCCAGTCCTCTTGGGTCGAGGTGGGGCTGGCGGGTACATGGGCATTGATGGTAAAAGGATGTTACACTCTGCTCTGATGAGTTACTCGGCTGGGTGAGCATCTGCCGCGATGGTGCTTGAGGAAAGGAAGTCATGTGGTGGAGACGTGGCCCCGACTCTGTTATCACGGCATCTTAGTTAGACTCAGCTGCCCAAAAGGGGAACATTCTTGCTGCTTGCTACTGGTTCGGCAACCTGCTTCCTAACCTCGATCGGCTGAAGACCTACAATACAAGCCTTTACCCAAAGATGGCAGAGCACTTTGGGGTTTCAGGGGAGTCCTATCGTGTTTTTATCCGCAAGACAAAAGTCGGATTTGGAGGCACTGGATTCATACGTAGCTACGTGCTGGAATATGATGAGTCAGTAGCCGACGAAACTGATGATTCGCTTTTGCTTCTTTTTACACATGATATGATTCACAGCTTTTCTGACCTAAGTCATGAAGAGGACGGCTACGACAATGATTGGTTCAGCGAAGGTAGTATTTCTCAACAGTTTATTTATATCAAGCTAATGGTAGTTCAGGAATCGCCGAGCTTTACTCGGCCTATCTACCATACCGTTTTAGATTTAGAGACAAGGCCTTTCTGATTGAGAGCCTTAATCGTCATCTCCAGGGATACTTCTCTTCTCCGCGAATCAGCATGGACATTCGCGAAGCAGGTCAAGAAATGTTTTCTGATTGGTATGCTGAGAGGATCCCCTACAAGAGAGGTTGCATTTATCTCCTTTTCATTGACTGCTGTCTGCGCAAGCAAGATGGTCAATGTGACTTATTATACAACGGACGTCTGGATCAGATCGTTATAGACCTTTCCCATCGATGGAGAGTCGGCGAAACTGTACGGGCTAGCGACTGGCTCAACCAAATCCGCAACGAATTGGATCACTCCAGCTTCTCTTTGGACGATTACTTCAGAGATATGCTCAACGGCAAGCAACTTATGGACTTTGCCGGGCTCTCTTTCAATGAATCATCGATATGCTTTATCCCCATTGAGATCCCAATTCTTGAGTTTGGTTTTGATAAACGCAGCCGGAGCACACGGGTTATTACAGGTGTTGTTCCTGGCTCCAATGCGGAGGCTGCTGGACTGAGGGATGGCATGCATCTCTTGGAAGCATCAAGGCCTTCGAATTCTGTTGAGAATGTGAACGAAATATATCAAGTCAAGGTGCAAGATGGCAATATCAAACAGACTATTCAATTCTTGCCTAGGAGATTAGAAAGGGCATTATGTTGGCAGGTACAGGACAATATATCTTAACCCTAAAGAATCTCATGACAATACATCCGTTGACTACTATATGGCCGCAATCCAAATAGTGTGCTATCCGATTCCAAAGTGACAGAGCCCTAATACCTCCGGAAATATATCATTTTGTTGTACCCATAAGCAGCTCGGCAATCTGCTCTCCCGTCAGATCATCAAAGTCAGCCCTCCAAATTCCACGAGCGGCTAGGGCTTTGTTGGTCCAGTCGGCACAAATCTTCTCCTGCTCTTCGGGATCGTCTTGTGTTCCAAGAAATACCAGCCTGCGACATGCACGCCGATAAGCGGAGGCGGAAGTTTTTGGGATACCGAATTTGGATGTGAACTGCTCGACTATCCCGTTCGGCGTGGCATATTTAAGTTGGCGATAGTCGCTGTAACCGGCTTGCATGAGGAGGGAAGCTGTTTTGGGTGTAATGGTGAGCTTCTGCTGCAGCAGTGCCTGAGCTGCAGTCATTGTGCGGACGTGAATACTGGGTCGAGTGCTATGTGATCTGGGTCCAGGGAAGGAACACTATGCCGCAGAATGAGGTCAAATATGATAATAATGGAATGGACTGAAGCGATCCCGTATCCCGAGACTGGTGGCGAGTTTGGGGCGACAATGTAGGTTTCAGAGGGCTCAAAGACTGTGCTTAAAGGTAAAGAATTATTCACAGTCAGATATTATCGCATGCTCAGAGTTTTGACCAGCAGGCTCACGCTAAAAACGCCACAGTTTAATCGTGAATGTGTCTTAATGAGCACGTTGGGCAATAAGTGGGGGGAAAATGGAACAACCTGGCCCATCTTAGCCATGGCTGAATACAGGGGTCAAGAAAGGTAGAGGAAACATGTTTAGAATTTGGGGGCGTGATGACAGCTAATTTTTAATTGCTTAAGTTGCCATACAAAAGGTCTAACCACCTTAAAGCAATTCTGCCTACCCTGCTGGTGACTAGGCATAGGCAGAAGTTTGAGCGTTTGGCATTATATATAAGTCGAGACGCAACAATATCAGCTGAGGCCATTCATCTAAACACTTCACCCTACCGATCTTTTGGCTTAAGATCCGTGACAAGATGGCTTCGAGACTTCCTTGACGTCGATGTCCGTTGCTGGTGCTGCGTAGTGCATCCCCGCATTGTTGGTGAGTACATCTAGGCGACCTCTGGTGTATTTGGTGACCGAGTCTTTAAGCCTTTCGAGGCTCGTGGAGTCGCTAAGCTCCAGAGGTAGTGCAATGATGTTTACATATTGTTTTGTAAGGTTGTCTAAAGACTCAACTCGTCTGACTGTGGCGAACACTGTAAAGTTGCTCGCCGATACCACTGTTGCAGCCAGTGACGAGGTCAAAGGGCGGTACGTATGAGGCAGTCATAGTAAGGCTACCACGGGTACATGGGAAAGCTTGATCGCATTGTTCATTATCTTATATGCCATGCAAGACTGGCTCACGAGGTGAAGTTGCGCCGCGGTTGGGAGCTTCCCCCGAATTCCTGTAGTGAGTTTCATAAATACCGAGTCTGAAATTCTGCATGGGTTATGAGGCACGCGATCAGGTCAAGTACGACCCTCCGATTCACTCATTTCTTGGGGTTGGACAAGCCAAGCCCGACTCCTGCTCTAGTAGTAGATCCTCCGACGCTAACTTTACGAGCCGTTGGCCCCACCTAGAGTGATATGCATGGTGTGTTTTAGAAAATGGACCAGGGTAGTAAGGAGAGTGTCTTGCTTCTCCCTTGCTTGCGTGATGTCCGTGAACCCCGTTAAGCCTAGCCCTTCTCGCAGCTGTCTCATTCGGTAGTCCCCCTCCGCGGATAAATAATCCAGGCGCCTGTATGGCAAATGGGGGTCATGGGATGTCATGCTGACTACAGGTATCAGTCGGATCGCCTAGGGCTCACAGCTTTTTTGGGGACACGGGGACACCGTTTTGTGAGACACGGAACTTGAAAGCCACAGAAAAGCAAAGACAGGTGAGGGCGAATGATATGTATAGAGTGACAGGAATGCGATTCTGGGCTTTCTGGGCCTAGAACCTTGGAAATATGTGATTAAACTATCAGAATACTGAAATATCAAGATTTAAATGATTTATTTAGTAAAATATACTTAGTATATCATTAACATAAAGCATTTCTTAGAACATGGCTTAAAATTTCTACTAACAGTCTTTTAGATAATTTACTTTACAGCGAGGTGGGCAAAGCGTTGTTTTATACATTTGCTGTATATGAAAGGGGAAATAAAAAAACTCATAATTTTGCATCAACCTGAAACCACAGAAAAGCAGGTACAGCTGAAAGACTAGAGTGGCAATCAAAAATTATCTGTGGCTAAGACAAGGCGGCCAATCAACAAACGCCTCTGCCGTGTGTCTGACATTAGCTGCTACTATGCACTGACCAGACTTCGGGACCAGGCATAGGTGGTCTAACCTCGAAACCTTCCAGTGCGAGGCCACAAGAGTTCAGAGTCTGGGTCTCGATTGCAATAGCTGAGGTATTGATCTAGAATCGAAGAGGGTATTTATGGTTCGGAAGCTCTGAATCCGATTATAGTGTAGGGTCGGGCTCTGATGGTATAGATAAATAGGCTTCAGCCTCGTTCTGGGAAGATAATAACGAGCTTTCAAATCCTCAAATTAGTCTATTACTTGAATCTGTATTAGAAGCATCATACTCTGATATCATCAAGTCATATAACGCTTGCCATTCGTCAATAAGTCGCATACTAGCGCATGAACCCGCCAGAGACCTGCATCTTTTGCACCTTCACAGAACAGAGATCTCGATCGCTTGCATGATGCCGCAAATGTCCATACGCAGCATTGGTCCCTTCCTGGGTGCCGGCCGATGGAGGGACTCGCTCCACTGTTCATGCTGCCAGCAGAGGAGCAGCCACACGGCAGAGTCATCTATCACATCACCCGGCCATTCTTCCTCGCCGATAAGCTCTCCAGCAGTAACACGCAGTAGCTCTCCTCATCGACAGGGCTCTCTTCCTGGGTGCTCGCGTCCAACTGCCCGGGCTCCCTCTAGATTACACAACCGGCGATACCTTACGACGCATGACGTCAACACTGCGCCTCCCAAAATACATTACACAGGGCTTGCTAGTGAGGTGCTTTTACGGAGCGAGCCTACTGCTTATGACCACCGTGGCGTGGAATACCGTAGCTATGCACCTTCAGATGATTGTCCCTCTCTGGAGTCTCCAATCTCTACACCACCATCCAAGTCGCGGTGGTCATCTTCTGTCTCTAGCATACAGAGCACAGATACCCCGCCACTAGACGAAAGTTCTGAGACATCTACCGAAAGCTCCGATTTAACGGACGATGATGCAAGCGTCATGATCATGGAAATACATCGGATCTCATGCAGGATAACAGTGTCGACTCCTACCCCAATCGAAATTCTCAACACACCTGATACTCATTCCCGTTATGAAGATACGTGTGCAGATTCAAACGGACCATATTACAAGAAAGCAGAAAAAAGATATGGTATAATATTCCCAGATATGGAAATTGGTACTCTGTATACACTGGCACTCTTATAGACATCCTAGCTGTTATAAATAAAATACTCTAAAAAAATAATACTCCGATGAACCTTTTTCTCATTGTGAGCCGAGCCTGGCTTATTCTGGCTGGTTGATGGTAGATCCTCCGAAGCTTACATTATGTTCCTCCTTTGAAATCAGCAACGGTGTAAGTGGGTCACAGAGGGTCTGATGTTAGAGAGGCGCTAAGGTTTGTTCCCGTTCGCTGCTAATTGCTGCCCCAGGCTCGGTTCTAGACAGGAGAAACGTACCCCAACAGGCTCTATAAATACCATCGAAGAATAAACACCGCAGTCTGTAACATAGGGGCAGAAGATCGCCTCTCGACATTATACTATGTCTCTGGCATTAAAAGTGGCATTAACTGTTCTTGCCAAACTACCCAGGTGTATACGAGAAGCCATCATGCCCGACATGCGGATCCCCACAATCACCAACGACCCCTCCAAGGTGCAGCTGTCCCGTATTGCCCACGTCTACTTCGAACACCCTGACCTAGAGAAATTCGACAAATTTGCAGATGATCAAGTTTAGTCGACAGGATAATACTTTCTTTCATGTTGTATATGGTCAAGAAGAGAGAAAGGTTGACTCGGAAGAACCTACTGCTACACATGAGCAGCAGGGACCATCCAACAAACCGTTCACAAAGCCAAGACGAGGTGAGCGATATACGCTTATTACCTGCTACCCTCACATGCTGACTGGTCCTAGGAAAGTACCAACGATATCACCCTGGCCCAGCTCTCGTCCATAAGCTCGGCCATTTCGGCTACGTCGTCCCAGATTTTGATAACGAACTAGCATGGTATACACACAACTTCAACTTCGTCCCTTCAGGTATTATCTACCACTGGGACTTCTCCAACATGGACGTGCTCACCTTTATGCACCTGGACCTTGGCGATGATTATTCCGATCATCACTGCTTCTTCATGCAGCGTGCTGAACCCCATGTCAAGTAGATATACTACCATCATACCTCATTTGAAGACGCAGACTTTGATACGCAGCTCATTGGACATGAATATCTGGCCAGTAAGGGTTGGAAGAGCGTCTGGGGTGTTGGGCGACATGTCTTGGGCAGTCAGATCTTTGACTACTGGGCTGATCCTAGCGGCTTCAAGATTGAACATTATGCGGATGGTGATGTCGTCAATCGGGCAACAGGGACCAACAGAGATGTCGTTGGACCTTTCTCGGTTTGGGGTCCAGAAGTACCCAAGGACTTTGGAGAGAAGGGCGCATGAACGGACCTAGTCTAGGGGAAGCTTGGAATAGTTTGTAAAGTTTGCTTCATTTTGGGTATCGGTATTATTAAGTTGCATTTATTGGAAGTAGCTATATATAAAAACTGGAATGCCGCTTTACTTTTGCTGTTGATCAGCTTCCTCCTGCTGCCTTTCTTCCCGAATTGACCGAAACTCTTCACTGAGCTCAATCTCGGAAGTTGGGATGACTTTCGATCTCAGTCGTTTCTTGAAAATTGCGTAAAGCACTAGGGTCATCGTGTCAGCCGACTGAGTAGATGTGAGAGCCGCGAGTTCAGACATACCGGCAAAGATAGCTATGTTGATATAACACGTGATGAAACCTTGGGCAGTGAAGTGCCCCTTGACGATGACGTCAAACCCTGAGACATGATTAACCAAAACATTCGTCATTCGAGGGGGGTATATGAGGGAGAGCTATGACGTACCACAAAACAGGATAACTAAGGAAACCATAAGCAATGTTGCCCAGGCCATGTATGGCTGAAAGGGACTCTTGTATGGAAGATCTAGATGTGTTAGCTAGACTCTTGGGAAAGTGACTCTATGTGCGTACCCTCTCGACTGTAACCCTGTTTCTTGAGACCGGCAAAGAAACGGAGATAGGTCACCTGGATCACTACCCAGCCTATCAGACCGGCGACAGTCGTAATATTCACAAACCACGAGAATACCACGGATGTGTTGTTGACAACCGTAAGATACACCAGTGGCGACAGCAGGCAGCTCATACCAACTGCATAATGAGGAGTGCCGAATCTGTTACAACGTTGGAAGAACTGAGGAGCATGACCATCACAGCTGAGGCCAAAGAGAGTTCGAGAGGCGATAAAGATGCAAGCAGATCCGCTGCTTATGGCCGAAGTACATACAACTGCGTTGACGATCGAGGGGACGACTGATACTCCGGATCTTTGGAAGGCAATGACGAAAGGAGACTGTGAAGCGGTTCCGGTAGAGACGCCGAGAGCTGGGTCGTTGTATGGGCTGACGGGTTCTCATTAGTTCCTGGTCGTATTTAAGTCCACGGGAAGTACTCACACAATAAGACCAACGATGAAAATACTGCAGAAGTAAAAGAAGAATATTCTGTAAAAGGTCTTCTTTGTCGCAGCCGGGATAAGCTTTCTGGGGTTCTTTGTTTCGGAGCCTGAGATAGCCACGACTTGGATGTTGCCGTAACTAAAGGCAGCAGGTAACATTGCTTTCCAGAAAGCCAGGAACCGGCCAGCCGAACCTTGTTTGATATAAGTGTTAAATGCCCCAGGATGGATCCAGTACCGGAACCCAAGCCGTTCATGATTCGGTGCTCCGCCGAGGTCAATGACTAGTCCACCAATGATCAGACCTATAATGAGCATGATCTTGAGGGATGCAAAGACGACTTCGGACTCTCCGTAGAGTTTGGCTCCGCAAAGATTGGCGATGATGATGAAGGCGAGGAAGATGGTGATCCAGACACCTGGGTTGATGGATGTGTTCCAGAATTGGACGAGCGTGGCTGCGGCGCTGATCTCGGCCGGCATGTTGATTGCCATTGTATACCCTACTCCAGTCAGAGTCTTCCCGTAGCTGGTAGTAAGAAGAGGCTGACGTACAGAAATTCCAGCCCGTTGCAGCACCGAGTGCAGGTTCAACAAACTTGGTGGCATGACGAACGAAACCACCAGTCGATGGCATGAACGCCGTGATCTCTCCTGTGGTATATGCGACACCTGCTGTCACAAAGCCCATGAGGGTATATGCGAGAAGCGCTCCAACTGGGCCAGCTGTCGCGATAACTTGTCCAGAGCTGAGGAAGAGTCCCGTTCCCTACCAGAGTTAACGATGTTTTGAGTAAGGTTATAGGAGAAATTTACAATCATGCCAGCGACGGCAATCATGTTGATGTGTCTAGATCCTAATTCACGCTTGAGGCCGCTGGAGGAGATGACCTCCGTGTTCCCGCTGCCCATCTCGACGTCTGCCGGCATGTCACTGCAGACAATCTTTTCGTCCTTATCCATTGTCGCCTGGCTTTAGATTATGAGTTTCTAAATGGATGTCAAAATGGAGTTTGCTATGAAACAAAAGCTGCAGACTCTAGTTTATAGTCATTGATAGACGAAGATGTTGTTCCAATGCTGCAGTGACTCAAGTCATGTTATCTGAGTCGGCCGATCTTCTCCATTATTTATGATGGAGACCGACTGCAGTGGCTTATCGCAATGCATGGCTCGTTTATCATGAGGGGAAACAGGGGTTTAGCTTGAGTCGCCGGTGGATGTTAGGACGCCGGTGCAGAGACGCGGGGAAACTCGCTGGTTCGGCAATAAACCGCGACGCCTCATAGCCTAGACCATTCCAGAGCTTAACTATAATGTCGCCATGTGTTGATGCAAACGAATCCCATCTTGGCCGTTTTCTTTAGTTAATTTTCTTATCAGCCATGGCTTCCACCATCAACCCTACCCATGATGACTCCTTCGAGCTTTTTGACTTGAGAGTCGAGGTTGTTTGTCCCCCTGGCAAAAAGATCATGTGTGGAGCGAAAGAAGGAGACTACTTTACACTGAAAGGCGAAATGCTGTTCCTCCCACCACACCAAGGGATCAGTATCTATAGCCTTGGTAAGATACGAAGTACCGTATAGAAACTTAAGCCAAACTAATCGGAGTCAGCATCCGTTCTTCCGCTTCTGCCTGCCAAGCAGAGAGTGACATCTCCCAACGACTGGATGACTACAGATGCACTGATAGCTTGCCCTGACCCTAACTGTCCCTCGCAACTAAAGATAGTGAAAGAACGGATTCGGAAGTTCAGCCATGCCGAGACTACTGTTGTTCCATTGACTGGGAACTCGGGGCCATGAAGCATGATAAAAAGGGAGACCATTAAGTGTATAATATTCATCAATCTGTTTGCGGGAAGAATGCTACATCTTGAGGGTTCATCCCAAACATTTCTACCCACATATCATCACACTCAAAAGGGAAGTCCAAGTTTTCCTGAGCTAAAAAGGATATATCTAAGGTTGCTAGGTCGGGGGGACGTCGGGAGGATGAGCTGCCTTCTGAGTCTGCCCTAGGCTCGCGGTCTATAGCAAGCTGGTCTGCCGTGTGTGGTACAGGTCCAGTAAGTCCTGTAGGCCCGCCTTCCTGGGATGTCTTATGCCTCTTTTGGTTCTCTACAAGCTTCATCGCGACTCTTTGTAGGAATGATGCTTGCAGGGTGCAACTAGAGCTTATGGATCCAGATTGATTGGAGAAGACCTGTGCGGCTTGTTGAATAGCTTCTATACAGGTTGATTCGAGCGGTCCAGATATGAAGTCGGAAAATACAAGAGTGATCTACAATGAACGAGTGTCAGCACTGTTCAGTCAAACGGAAGGAGTGGACTAACCTTGACGAGAAATGCAGCACTATAAGCTGTCATGACATGAATGGAGTCTTGAGCGAAGCAGACATACTCTGAGAAGCGTGATATTAGCTGCAGCATGCTGAGGGCACTGCTATATGCCACCCAGACTGTGTCAATATGATGGTTGATATTCGATTTGCGGGAGACGAGAATGCCATGTAAGGGCAGGTTATGAAGCTGAAGACGAAGGTGCGTGCCGTAGAAGCGAATGAGAAACTCATGGCACGACTGTTCTGTCTGCGTTGTGATCTTTTCGGTCCACTTCTTCTCCCATCTCTCGATACGGCCATCCAATAGGCTGATAAGGGGCGCACTCTCGCTATGCGACAAGGATCGTTGCCGAGACTTGGTAAGCAGTAGTGGAATTGCGGAGGAGGCGATAAGTCTCAATGTAGTGAAAGCCCCTAGAAGCTGATCGTTCTCGATTGTCAAAGTGTCGTTGCACCAGTCTTCTATCGATTCAATAAACTCGCTGCATTCTATCATCCACGGTCTTCCAGTCTGTAGACTGATACTTCATGAGATTAGTGACCAAAGGCCAAACTGCCACGATATCTCGAAGTAAGGTGGAGGGATCATACCTTCTATCATAAACGAAGAGAACATACCACGTTCTCTCAATATTGCGTCGCTCTCGCCTTTGGGTTTCAGACTCTGTCAAGGCTAGTTCGGAGCGGCAATAAGCCAGCTTGTGCCATCCCAAGTCCATGGATATGCGGATGGCATACCCAACAGAGGTCCATACCCTTGTGTCTTGCGGCTCCTTCCAATACGTAAGAATGAGGACTGCTTGCACGATTTCGACTGTTTTACTACCTCTTCGGAAGACATTGGAAAAGAGGTCCTGGGCGTGATCGTACAGCTTGATGTAGAGAACATGGTTGAAGGCTTTTGCTGTCATGGCTAGCATGGAGCTTAGGAGAAAGGCAGACTTTGAACGAACGTAGGTGAAGGTATGGAGATAGGGATCGAGTTGGCTGATGTAGGGATTTAGAACCGTTATGAAGCTGCTTGGCTATTAGTATATGCATTCTGACCGAATCAAGAATTGTGATAACCTGTCAAACAGAGACTTCGCCAGGGACGGAGTGATCAGCCCAAGTTCAATAGGATCCTCAAGTAACTCATCGCGGCTCCTCTGTTGCTGAACATGTTCTTGATCCGCATTAAGAATATTTCCGAGAGAGAATCTCCCCTCTAAGGCCTGATGATTAAGCAATCCTGATGGCTGCAGATTATTCGCATCATCTTCAGTCTCTGAGACATGGGCCCCTGCTGCTGCTGGACTCTCCAGGCTTGCAACCGACTGTGGAGACATGGTCGGGGCTTTCTTCGCTTTCGAGATTCTGGACTTTATTTCAGCAAGATTCTCTGGACAACTGAGCTAGATTGCGCACTTTGTACCCGGCTTGCGACCTCGACGATGCTCCCTGAAAATACAATCAAGGGCTTTTCGGGTACAACGTTCACATTTAGAGGTGTCCTGTCCCATAGGACGGCACTTCATCTTGACTCTTCGACATTGTATACACGCATTAGCACTCTGAAGAGACGGGCTTGACATGTTGCTGATGGACTGATGCGTGCTCCGTCCAGCGTTCTGCACTTGGCTCTGCAATGACCCTGGCGAAAGAATCCTTACCAACCATTGATCGGCGGTTCTCACCAAATCCGGGGTAGGTAGTGTAGTGGATCTCTTCGATAAGAGGGACGATGCTAATTGGTTAAGACACTGACAATCACGCCGGCTATCTCGGCATTCTAAGCCGTATCGAAAACGCCGGCGCCGCTTTCTTGAACGCCGACGATAACCTTGAACGCCGGTGGCCTGTTTCCACTTCGTCATATTCAAGTACTCATATCAAGCTCTATCAAGACTAGTAATCTCGTTATCTTTGACCTCACAAGTCACAGAGATACTCGCCCAATTCATCATTCTCCAAGCCCTTACCACTTTGGATCAACCAACCACTATGGCGGTTTCTCGCAATGGCGGCAGTAATACCGCTCACGTCAATATGATGACGGACAGCGTTATAGCGAACCTGCCACCTGATGGACTCAGAGTTATCATCCGCTCGCTACTCGCATCTCACCCTAGTATTACCACCAGCTTTGAAGACGCAACGGGACAATACCTTGCTCAAGCCCAGACAAAGTCATCAAAATCTCAGTTTGCCAGTCTTGATGTTGATGGGCTGGAGAAGACCCAGAAGATAGCACGCTGTATGCTTGGGTCCGGGCAAGCTTTTGGGGGCGTTTCCATTCTCGACAAACTCGTTATTCGCGGTATTCAGATCGCTCTTGACTCCCCGGGTAGCGAGAAACAGAGGGTTGATTCACTACTAGCTTCTTTGGATGGCGACTTGGTCCAAGCTATGACAGCTGTGACGAAGAAGCTTGCTGTGAGCGCGGGGGCACGAGCGCTTTCTCCAACAGAGAAGAATATCATCCAAGGACTGTTTGAGTCTCTTGCGCAGTGTCAACAGATGCTGAAGGACACAGGCATAGATCTTCCCTACGGAAGGGGGATGCTCACAACGGCAAACATCTTAGGTGTTGCTTTGCCGGAGTCGCCAGAAGCAAGATTGAGCAAGGTACCTTCAGATATCGCACGGCCTTCGCCAGCCAAGGAAACCTTTCAACTTGGTGATAGAACACTACCTCGTATTTTCTCCGGCCTATGGCAGATGTCAAGTCCAGCGTGGGGTTCCGCACAAATGTCTAAGATCATCGAAGGATTCTCGACGCATGTCCAAAATGGATTTACCGCTTTCGACATGGCAGACCACTATGGTGACGCTGAAGTTCTCTACGTAAGTACACGATATTGCAATGGTCATCACGATTGACTAAGACGACTACAGGGCCGTTTTCGGTCGAAGTATCCTCATAAGGACGAAATGTTCACTGCAACAAAATACTGCGTGTTTCATCCAATGACTGTTTCCCGGGAGGCAGTACAAGCCAACGTCAGTGAGAGATGTAGCAGATTGCAGCAAGAGGTGATCGATCTGATTCAGTTCCATTGGCAACTTGTACGTCATGATACCCGCTCGGTTTACGCGATCCTGCTAACACAAATTAGTGGGATAATCCCCAGTACATCGACGCGCTGCAATATTTGACAGAAGACAAGAGAGTAGCTCGGATCGGGTTGTGTAATTTTGATACTGAACATCTTGAGCGAGTTGTCGAAAGCGGTGTCAAGATATATACGAATCAGGTGCAGGTTGGTACTTGAGCAATCACTGATGGAGCCGTTACTGACTAGATGCAGTTCTCACTAATTGACTCGAGGCCTACATTCAAGATGGCAGATGCATGCTCCAGACATGGCATCAAGCTACTAACATATGGAACTCTGGTGAGCCTCTTCTGATATAATCGCCGTGCAACCACTAACAATACCTTTTTTCAGTGCGGCGGATTCATCGCAGACAAGTGGCTCAACCAACCAGAACCAGATGTCTACGATACCAACATAACTCCCAGCCAGAGAAAGGTAAGCAAAACAACCATATTCTCGCAGTAACATCCTGACGATAGCTTAAGTACTACGGAATGATATGTAGCTGGGGCGGCTGGGATCTCTTCCAAGAGCTGCTCAGCGTCCTACACACTATTGCGACAAAGCACAAAGTCAACATCTCCAACATAGCTACGCGCTGGGTCTTAGACTTTTCCTATGTCGGTGGCGTCATTATTGGCGCGAGGATCGGTATGAGTGAGCATACAAGTGACAATGCTACCACCCTCGGCTGGAGGTTGGATGATAATGACCGCAGGTTGATTGACGAGGTCTTGGAGCGGAGTAATAGAGCCGAAATGTTTGAGACAATGGGCGATTGCGGTAATGAGTACCGATGAGACAACTGTGTCTATAAGTGGAGATATCAGTTCAGCGCTGGTTCCGAGTTTCTAAAATGGGATGGGAGGGCATATGTAACGTCTGATTGAGGGCCATCCACCTCGTGCATGCAGGCCGCCCAGTCGAGAATGGCGAGCTGAACTCATAAGAAAGCTCCTCTGTGAAGCGGGGTTGCTTCGGTCAATCTTATCTTCATAGATATGCCGTGCCTTTGAATGCACTTGCTGTGGGAAAGATTCTCAAATGTGCTGTAACCTTTTGTTGATATGCACCTCAGCGTATGTAACGAGTATATCCAAGGTCTCTTTCGAGCAGAAGCCTGTGAATGAATAGATCAGAAGATTTGACATGCATAAACACGACATCGGTGCTTTTACCGCCAAGAGACAAATCCCGTAAATGATCTTCAACCCACCACAAATCAGCCCTCATCTGTAGGTCACCACGCGTCCCAATCAACATCTCCTCTATATCATCTCGTGATGAATAACCACCCACACGGCTGCTAAGATAATGCATTTTCTAACCGCTTTCATCCTTACCACCTTCATAGTCACAGCCGCTACAGCAAAACAGATGCACATCGATTGTTGCAACAACACCAATTCTGCAAATCATATTTCGGGTCAACTCTAAGGATTACAATGACTATATGGCCCAGATGAACTATACTGCAGATTTTAAGTGCAAGACAGCAGCAAACCTAGCCCATAGAAGTCAATTGCTGCAGTAAATTGCGGCAGGTGTAACAATATGTTATAGATCAGCGACTATGATATACAACATTCTCGCTGGCTACCCTAAAGAACCCATTACGTCATAACATCAGTTAACACAAGATTCCCTTAACATCCACCAACAATGACCAGAGAATGTTCTTAATACTGGAAGCATATCATATGTTCTTATGCATAAGGATTTATTCCCGGCTCATTTGCCATAATGTCATTGGTACAATGGCACGTTGCAACCCGCTGCATATTGTTTCCCCTCATTGGTGACCTCACGAAGCATATAGAAACAGGGCTTTCTGAAACCACAATTGATCACAAGTGGATAGTTACATAAACCTCTTGAGTGACCAACAATATGACGTTTGGCCATTGCTACCTGCCTTGTTGCCCACACAGTCTTGCTGCTATATTAGTAGTAAGGCTGGCCATGATGGATCTGGTCGATCAATCGCAGTTAAAGGTCACCCAAACAGAATCGTTTTAGGCAATAATTCAATTGGAAATATTAGAGATGTTTACAATGCCTCAAAAGCTGTCGCTGTTTATGCGTACCCTCGTCATCATGCTCATCGGAGCCGAGTATGGCATTTCTTATCTGACGGAGATGGCAGACACCATGATCTCAAAGGGCGTCGAACCGGACCTTGGATATCAGGATGCCGTTCTTTACCTCGGATTCGAAAAGGCTTACGAGCTTACCGGGGATCAGAAGTATCTGGACTGGTACATCGGCCAGATCGACGGCCCCGTTGTTCAAGAGGATGGCACCATCAAAGGTCTCAACACATCGCGGTATATCCTTGATGAGTACCGAATGGGGCACAATTATCTGTATCTGTACAATCAGACTGGAGAGTCAAAGTATGAGACGGCTGCCAATACAGTCAGATATATGCTGGACTCTTATCCTCGCACTCCTTCTGGGGGCTTTTGGTGAGCATACATGCTAAACTACTGTCGCGTGACAAATACTCAACGGCCTTTAGGCATCAGCAATTCTTTCGCAATCAAATGTGGCTAGATGGCATCTACATGGCGGACTCATTCTACGCCAGATGGACGCATCTCTATGACTCAGACAATGACACAGCTTGGGATGATATCCTTCTACAGTACGAGCTAATACACGAGAACACGATCAACGAAACAACTGGCCTTCACGTCCACGGATGGGTCGAAGGCGAAGCATCATGGGCCGATCCAGAAACAGGCCGAGCGCCTAACGTATGGGGACGTGCTCTTGGCTGGTACTTCATGGCCCTCGTCGAAGTCCTGCAGTACTTCCCCACGTCACATCCCGGCTATGACCAGCTACTCGGGTACCTTCGATCTGTCGCAAAGGGTCTTAAAGATTCCCGCGATCCAGATCTTGGCAGCTGGTGGCAAGTCATGAATGAACCTTATCCCGAGCGTGAAGGCAACTTTATCGAGAGTAGTGGCTCCTCCATGTTTACGTGGGGTTTGTTGAAAGCTGTTGATTTAGGATATCTCGACTCAGATGACTATCTTGAAACTTCTAAGGATGCTTTCACAAGCTTGATCGAAAACTTTGTCACTGAAAGTGAAGATGGGTCATTGGTGCTGAATAGCACGGTCGCTGAATGCGGCTTGACTAGTTCAAATGTCACATTTGAGGTGAGTACATCGTTCATGACGCAGATGAATACTGACAGCAACAGTACTATGTCAGCAGACCAAAGCTGGAGAATGGGCAAAACGGTGTAGGGCCGTTCATGCTTGCTTCCTTTGAATGGGAGTCATGGGCGAAGGACGCATGAGTATTGCCAGGTGGCAACAGGACGATTGGATGGCAATTGGAAGTCAATAATGCAAGTTTTTCTCATTTTGCAAGAGGCTGGTTGCTGCAGAGTCTGGTGCCCTGTCAGAACTTTTCCTTCGTTTCACTGCGGAGTACCTTCTGTCACAACATTTTCGCGATACACTTTTAGTTTTCATCATTCCACCACACTCATTACCTATTTAATTTCGCAGCTCGGGTCTGGCGTCGGAGAACGAGTCTCCGAGTCGGGCTACTTCTTTGGCTAAGGTCAGAATGAAGCCAAGAAAACAAGTGCCGGATGTTTGTAATTCAGCTGATATCAATACGAAAAATGTCGTTTTTAACCACTGTAAGTGCCCTATAATTATGACGGGCATGCGCTGTGAGAGCTGGTGACTCGGCGAGCTGCACAACCAGAGTTGTCTTAAATTTCATCAAAGAGTCAAGGAGACGAGAGGTCTCGCAACTATATTAGAGAAAAGATACATAAACCGCCTCGGAGGTAATCTAGATGGTACATTCAAAGGATCTCAGAATTACCTCCGAAAAATGCCAGATTCCTTGGTATACAAAGTAATCGCGTGCAAATCTCCCGCGGGATTGGCTAGGCACGGCAAAGTGTCGGATCCGGGGTAACACCGGAGAATGCATGATCCCGCGGGTACACGAGAGCCCCATACGCCAAGGTCCTGAACAAGCTTAAGAATAACCTTTTCCCACCTCAAAACAACAACAATGCTTGGCCCTGACATGATGGTGGAGTACTGCCCAGGCGGGAATAATCCACTATAGTGGGTAGTCATGCCCGGAGCTTCACAGCACAGGTCGCAGTAATCGACTCTCCGCCCTTGGCACGGGAAGACTCGGGCTTTTTCTGCGTTTTTGGAGTAACATGCCCAGACTGGACGGGAGAGACGGGAGCTTTCCCCCTCTTTGAGATGAGAGCTGCTGCGTAATTGGGGAATATGATGAGTGTATTGCGATTCAGTGAGCTTGGCGGGTGGCTAGCTAGAGCGAAAAAAACATACGAAGGAACTGTGACTCTGTTTGCCTTGGACGAATTGACGAAAGCGTGGAATAAGAATAGCACGCGACAATTGTTATGGGCATTTTTGAAGAGACTAAAGTGATCGAGGCTGACCTATTGACCTACGGGCCGGTAATACGGCGCTGACAAAAAGAGCCTCATTTTCAGCCTCTTCAACAGCCGCCACTGCATCATAGAGTATCTGTCACAATTAAAAACTTGGAGACTAAATTCCAAAGAGCTATTGATTGCAAAGTGATCTGATCACTATTTGACACCGCCGATCTCTGTAATTCATCTGCGGTCTGATCTAGTCTGTGTGTTTTGCGCACGCGAGACCGTTTTTGCCCCAGAACCCTTTTCTTTTCTTCTCCAGTTTTTACAACCAAGAGATGAAATCCATTCCTCGTTGCCCCGGACTCTTGGCTCACACATGCAACCATCTGGGGACACGACCTTTTTCCCCAGCTTGCCCAGCCATGCCAATATTGGAGAGATGCGGGGTTTTCCGTTTTTCCCATCGCCAATATTCTTTCTTCTCTTGTGCCTCGTTCATCTATAAAAAATGCCGTCCACCGTCGTTTTGTCCCTGCTCTTGTTCTCGTGTACTCAGCCTTTTGCCCTGGTTGACATCTCAAGCCCTCCCCTTCTCAGCCACTCCAATAGTCGTTATCTCTTTATTCGTTCCTCGTTATTTGTCCAGATATGACGACCCCGAATGAGAAAGCGGGCGGTGATGTGCCTCCGCAAGACATTCAGGTCCCAGGTTCTGATGTCAAGGCTCCCATTGACGAAAAGGCCGATACCTCTTCTGCCATTGAGAAGGAGCTCGGTATGGTAGAGGAGGGGTATCTCAAGAATGAAGGTCGTCTTCCTAGTCCTGAGGAGCAGATTGACGCTCTTGGTATTCCGAACTGGCGTGAGCTGGAGAAGAAGATCGTTCGCCGCCTTGACATGACTCTCATGCCTTGTGTTTGGTGTCTTTACTTCTTCAATTACCTTGACAGAGCGTCAATTGGCCACGCTAGACTTAGCACGTTCGACGAGGATCTGAATCTTACTGGTGCCAACTTCTCTTCTGCTGTCTCGATTCTCTCTCTCGGCTATGGTAAGTTCCTCGCATGGTTGGCTTTTTGAGACAATACTGACCTCTGCAGTCCTCGGTCAACTTCCCAGTAACATGTTGATCACCAAGATCCGACCCAGTATTTACCTCTGTCTCATGGCTATTGTCTGGTCTGGTGTCAGTGTAGCTACTGTCGGAGTTAAGTCGTACTCTGGACTCATGGGCGTTCGCTTTGCTCTTGGTCTTGTTGAGGCACCGCTTCTTCCTGGAGCTATCTACCTGCTCGGTTGTTGGTAAGCCCATCTATCCCCGTGTATCACCAGCCTTCAGAAGCTCACGCGAATATTCTAGGTACACACGAAAGGAAGTCGCTTTCCGCATGGCCATTCTCTACTCAGCTCAGACCATCGCCTTCTGTTCAGCTGGTCTCATCGCCGCCGCCACCTACGCCACTCTTGAGAAAGCCCATGGCCTCGCTGGCTGGCAGTGGCTCTTTATCATCCTCGCCACTGCTGGTGCTGGCTCTGCCATGATCTGTATTTGGTTCATCCCCGATTATCCTGACTCGACAACCGGCAGCGCCATGTGGACTATGACTGAAGACATGCGAAAGGTCGCTGCTGCACGTGTCATTGCTGATCGTCCTTCAACCACTGAGGCCAAGACTGGTGCTTGGGAAGGATTGAAGCTCAGTGTTCGCGATCCCAAGCTGTACATCCTTACTCTCATGAACATTACCATCTCTGCTGCCTACGGATTTTCCAACTTCTACCCTTCCATCGTTCGTGGTTTGGCTGCCGATTGGGGATACAGCTCCGTTATCGCTCTTGTTCTCACCGCGCCACCTTACATCTTTGCTGCTATTGGCTCTTATGTCAACGCATGGCACTCGGACAAGTAAGTCTCAACGGATATCTGATGTCATACAATGCTAACGGTGTTCTTCCAGGGCCAAAGAGAGAGGTCTACATTATGCCATTCCTGTCGCCGTTGCTTGTATTGGTTTCATCGTCTGTTTAGCGACCACCAACCCCCAGGCCCGATATGGAGCTTCCTTCATCTACGTCGGCGGCATGTACATTGCCAACCCTCTCATTATGGGTTATGTCAGCGGTATGTTCTCCATACTACTCAACTATTCCATATGGTACTGACTATCTACCAGGTGCTCTTGCAAAGACTCCCGAAAAGCGAGCTGCCTCTGTTGCACTTTGTAACCTTCTGTCTCAAATCGGTAAGTTTACTCTCATTATGTCTCATAACAAACTTTAAGACATGACTAACACGGTCTGATAGGAAACTTCACTGCTCCTTTCATGTTCGTTACCAAGGAGGAGCCTCGCTACATCAGTGCCTTCATCGGCATGATGGCCTTCGGCTTGACGTCCAGCGCCTGCGCTATCGTCATGAAGATCTGGCTCAGCCGATCCAACAAGCGACTCTTGCGAGAGGCGCAGCAAAATGGCACTGCCTACCAGCCTTATGTCACCTAAGCTTTCAGTAACTGTATCTCCCACACAGTCTTCAAATCGTATTGTGTTGATAAAAAGGTGTGTGGTTTGAGTATAGGAGTTGTTCTTAGAAATGCTATCACTGGATGATATTAAGGAAATATTGCGATGCTGTAATTTGAGCCAAATGGCTACTCGTTGCAATCAATGAGAGTTGTATACTATAGCCATCAGAGTAATTATTTACAAGTGCAAACTCTCATACCATCCGATCCTAACTCCTTTAGCTAAACTGCCACCAGTTGAAGTTGAACAAATAATCAGATCCAGTGCCTGTGAAGACTAAGAAGAGATCACTCGTGCCAGTAGCACCACTAACGGGGCAGTCCACCGTTTTGTAAGTCTGCCAGTTACCAGTAGTCGTTACTGTGCAGGTACCAACCAACTTTCCAGTCTTGCTACCAAGTCGAAGCTCGATCTTACCACCGCTGCTGTTAGAGGCGACACGAGCGCTGAAGATCTTTGCACCAGTGCCGCCAAAGTCAACACCCTTGACCTTGATGTAGTCGCCGTTGTTGATGAAGGCAACGTTGAGACCGCCCTGCACACTTCAGTCTCGATACCCTCAGACCAAGCGATAGTCTCGGCCTCCTGCTTGACGTATGGGTTCAGAGACTTGACCTGCGCTGGTCCTTGTGTAGTCATCTTGATCTCGGGGATGAGACCGTTCGAACCATACTTGAAGCTCTCGACAGCCACAAATCGGGTGTAGCCACTGCCATCGGTAAGAGCGCCATTGTGATAGAAGAAGTACGAGTTGTTCTCAAAGTCTATGATGCCGGGATGGTTGGTGAAGCTTCGCCCCTCCTTATTCATCACGACACCACGATAAGTCCAAGGTCCAGTGGCGCTGGGTCCAGTTGAGTAGCGGATATCCTCGGAACAGCAGTTGGCGGCGTAGATCATGTAGTACAGATTGCCGCGCTTGTACAGCCAGGGTCCTTCCTCGAAGGTAGTAAGGCGTTGCGCGTTGTTTGGACGGCTACCGAATCCAGCGGTTGTGAGCGAAACTTTGTTGATGCTGCCACTGTAGGAGAGCATGTCTTGGTTGAGCTTGATGTAGTACAAGCCGGGGTTGCCCCAGTACAGGTAGGCCTGGCCATCAGTGTCGTATACACAGTTGGGTCGATCTCATTGTTCTCAACCAATGGCTTTCCGAGGGTATCAGTGTAGGGTCCAAGGATATTGGTACTAACACCGACACCAATAACCATTCCTCCCGTCTTAGCATTGCGGACAGGAACTTAGAAGTAAAACTTTCCATTTCGGGCAACGACTTGCCCAGCCCAGGCTCTGCTGTCAGTCCAGCTGAAGGTCTTCAAGCTCATGGGTACACCATGGTGCTGCCAGTTGACCATGTCTGCTGACGAGAAGAGACGCCAGTCTGTCATGTTGAAGTCGGTAGAGCCATCGTTGTCATGGCCGGTGAAGAGGTATACGCGGCCGTTGTAAACCATTGGTGCTGGGTCTGCGGTGTAGATGTCTTGGACGATGGGATTATCTGCTAGAGCAACGCCTGTGAGGCCCAAGAGGGTGCTGACGAACAGCAATGGGGAGGTCAACCACATCTTCAGTAAAGTCTCAGAATAACTGTGGTGAGAATTAATGTCTTGTCAACTCAGGCTCTTGGAAAAGAGTAACTCTATAATGAGATTGTTGTGAGGAGTTTGAGGTCGCCTTTAAATAGCCGAGGCGATCTTATGACATATAGATCTCAGTTTCCCCATGTAAGGAAGGTAACAACCCAAATCGGTTTTAGTACCCTGCTAGCGTTAGGTCAAGTAGTGATAAACGAGGTTTAACGAGCGAATACCGCATTTACACAAATAGGCTATGATGTCTGTAAGATAACCACAAACAATTTGCGCGCCTAACTGATATGCGGACATGAAGCCATATTTAACACCGACCTTATAGCTTCTATTTGCGCGCATAGTCAGACTACAGCTGATCATGGAAGAAGAACCTGGATAATCGGAACAAGGCGAATCATTTACTAGAAACAGCCAAGATATCAGCGGAGACTCAACTGATTGGCACGGATACGAGCAGACACTTTGAGTCATGTTTCAGTCAAGGATGCGATGAACACAAATCATCTGGTGTATCATTGCTTCATCTGGGGTAACGGAAGAGGCATTCCGTCTTTCATACTGGGACATGATGACATCTACCAAATGCCGAATGCTGCAAGTGCCGATCTTCCGTTAAGCGATCCATATAAAACACACCCAAATTAGGCTAATACGTCGTTTAACGTCGTTCAGCTCCCCTTAATTATCGAAGTAGTGACGAATAGATGAAGAGTCTGCTGATTTGTTTGACCACGTTTGTTCCAGCCTGAAGTTGGCGCACGTGCATAATGCGGGGTTCAACCCTGCAATAAATATTGGCGCGCTGTTACTCGTGGCTCTTGAGACGATTATATTTCCGTGAGAACTCTAAGAAGTCTGGACGCTGATCCCTGTTCAGCTAAAGCGCACCAATCGTTTCATGTCAAAACTCCAATTTGGAATGTTGTTCGTTTTCTTATAAGTTCGGTGAGAGACGCTGTTAATCAGTGCTACTCGTCAGCGCTCTTTAGTTCTTCACGGCTTCAAAATGCGTGCTATTTTTGGCCTCCTCTTATCGGCCGCTGCCGCTATGGCAGAAAAGTTCACGAACGCTGTTATTTAGGAAGATCTCTCCAATGTGGAAGTCACTCGCGCTGGAGATGCCTACTTTATGACCGCTTCGACATTCCATTACTCCCCCGGCGCTCCAGTTCTTCAATCATACAATCTCGTTAACTAGAAGCCAGCACTTATCATAAATTAACTTAATTAATTAATTACTTTAATTAAATTAATTAACTTAGTTAATTCCTTGCCTTAGTTAATTTAATTTTAATAATTTATAAGTTAATATAAGTTAATAAAGTTAATATATATTATAT
>JAAOAQ010000640.1:0-54086 GCA_013396025.1 Fusarium phyllophilum
AAGTATAGCTATTAAGAATATCCTAATAACTTCAGAGATAGTGCCTATGATGTTTAGAATAAAGAATAATCCGGTGTCTGATCTCGTTTGCTCTTTGTAGAACTCTGTATCGCACTAGCTGCTGGCCCATGTTCCATGTCCAAAAAAGCGGGCTTGCAGCAGCAAAGAGAACTTAGCAACCGTTTGCAGGGAACACTTTTCAGCTGCCTAGTAATTGTAAAGTCAATTGACCGAGACTCTTTTCCAGCATAATCGACGACAGAAGGAGTGAACAAGAACCAAGTCTAGCGCTCTGACTCGGTGAGAGCGTGCGGAGCGCTGGCTTTCCCGCAGTGTTGCATTTCACTGGTGGTTGAGATCGGCGGGACGATCAGGAGTGACTTGATAGAATGGGAAGGTTATAGTTATGCAAAGTTGGACTCGAAGAACAGTTGTATATTTTAACAAATAAGAGTGAATAAACTCCCTGCTTTGCCGGCTGCAAATTATGAAGCATCACCAACCCAAACCCTTTTGTTCCATATCCTAACGGCCTGAGGAGCCAATCTAGCTCTAGGCTTCCAAGGTCACCGGCAGTAGTGGCTCCTGAGGTTGAAACGGGCGTGCAGGAACAGCAGTACCTGGGCCGCGAGACTGAATAGTTGGAATTCTTGCGATAGGAAGAAGCTCCGAGGTAGCCTAGTGTTCTGTTAGGTTGCACAACAATCCGGTGAGAAGTGTGAACTTAACTATTGGTCTACGGCTTAGTATTCGACGAGGTGCCGCGAGTAGATTAGATGGAGGTGTATGGACAAGAGCGTCTGCAACGTTTGCACGACTACAGAACTTAGTTCCCGATGGTGAATAATGAGGTATGAGCAGAACATACCAAACTGGGCAAGTTATAGATCGCTCTAGTAGCCATGGATCAATACATCTAGGATGGAAGCGATGGCCACATGGTAGAGAACGAGTCTGGGTATCGTGCTTAAACTCATTAATGCAGATGAGACAGCTTGGCGCGCTCGCTTGTCCCGGGCAATTGCCAACCGACTTCGAAGCATCAACTTCGATCACAGCAATCTCTCGATACAAAGTTAACGGCATCAAGCTCAAAGCGTGCGGAGTGAGGCATAACTTTTCTGCCCTCTGTGGCTCTGGGATATCAAGTTGATAGGGCTCTGGCCTATGACATCCCCGTTTGCAGAGAATAAACGGTGTGAGCAGCACAAGACCAAATGCGATAATGCCTAGAATAATGAAAATGACCGAAGGTCTATGATGCTCGCCATTGCTTTCTCTGGCAATTAAGTTTGGCGTCAGAATCATGCCCGTGAAAGGAAAGCCAAGGCGATGAGGGAGTTGGTTGTGTTGGGTGGTGGGATAGCGTGGAGGGCACATGTGTCAAGATAAGCCAAGAGGTCACCCAGAAAGCCTTGCTGAGATGAATAATCCCTCATAGATATCGACTCTGCCCGGCCAGTAGAGTCATCCAGGCGGTTGTTTGGAGCCGCAGACGTCTGGACTATTCTATGCTTATGCTTGATTGGTCTGTCACTGTCTCAAGGGAAAAATCCCGCGTCTACTGTACGTCTGCCTCGCTCAAAAGCCAAGGGTCAACTCAAATGAGAAGCCAAGCATTCAGCTACTAAGAAAACCGTTGAGTAAATTCTTGGCAATAATTAATTGTCAAAGAAATTTGACAACGCATGTGATTTCTCCCCACAGAATTAAGAACCTTGCCAAAATGACCGGCCATGTTACGATATCGTGACTCATCGATGCGCCCGTCAAGGACCTTGTTGCGGGCGCTTCTTCTCATGCAGACGCGAGATTGAGGCGGTGCCGGATCCCGGTGATGATACCGTCTTGGCCATTGGTTGAAAACCGTGAAAAAGAATTTCTACTAATTAACCATTACGTTTTTTTATCAAGAATGCAATTCGCACAAGCCGAGAAAATGCAAAGTAGGTAGCCTATTAGTCCTCTTTCTAATAGAGTATATAACAAAAATATACAAGGAACCTGGACCTTCTCGCTCGACCCCAAGACTCTACTACAGCAACTCTTCCATCTCCCAAGTTTTTCCGTTCTCTCAACCTGAAAATGGCTCAAGCTGAGCCTGATGTTCATGCCGGCGATGCATTCGTCGGTATTGACGATGATGAAGAAAAAGCCCGGGCCATTACAGAGAATGATCTGTAAGGCTCACGCAAGCAAGCAAGTAACCTTGATCACCTAAGGGCAGAGACGCCGCTGATTTTGATGGCCATAGACATATTGAGGCATGGTACTTCTGTGGCTCAGCTTCCAAGCTACAGGCGTCATCTACGGTGAATTGGTACCTCGCCTCTTTACGCCTACTCGTCGACTCAGCCTTCTTGGCAAGACCTCGTCGGCGCCCTCTCGATTATCATATGGTCTCTGACCCTCATCGTCACCGTCAAGTACTGCTTCATTGTTCTCAGTGCCGACGATGATGGGCAGGGAGGGACATTTGCCCTTTACAGCCTCTTGGCGAGATATACGAACATATCGAGACGAGATCCCAGGGACGTGCCTGGTATTCGATTGCAGCGGTTCGAAACCGGCGATCTTAAGACTGGCGGCAAGAGTCTGCGTAGCCTTCTTGAGAAGTCTAGGACGATTCAATTTTTCTTGCAATTTATCGGCGTCTTGGGCGTCTCTATGGTCATGGCTGATGGCGTGCTGACACCAGCTCAGTCTGTCCTAGGAGCTATCCAAGGAATAAAGGTTATCAATTCTAACCTAGGAACATCTGCTATCGTCGGAATCTCGTGTGGCATATTTGTTGCATTCTTTCTCATCCAGCCATTTGGCACATCAAAGATCGGTACCATGTTCGCACCTATTGTCGTCATCTGGTTGCTGTTCAACCTGTGCGCTGGTGTTTATAACCTCGCTGTCCACGATTACGCCGTACTCAAGGCATTCAGTCCACACTTTGCCTTCTCATATCTTGTGCGCAACAGACATGAGGGCTGGAAGTCCCTAGGCGGTCTGCTCTTAGCCTTCACAGGCGTCGAGGCTTTGTTTGCGGACCTGGCAGCATTTAGCAAACGCGCAGTGCAACTATCGTGGATATGCTTGGCCTATCCCTGCCTTCTCATCGCATATATAGGACAGGCCGCCTACATACTTTCCTCGGGTCAAAGTTGTTCACACTAGTCAAACCTTTCACGAGCAGGTCTACATGTCAATGGCAAACTGGCTGCTTATGATTGGTACGGTCATTATTACAGCAGTATATAACAATGTACGTATTCAAAAATTTTGTGGTTTAAGCAACTACTTACAACTCAAATCGACCACCTCCCTAGGCAACGCATATGGTGTCTGTGTTATCACTGTCACTTTTAGTAAGTCGATACTCCATCAGCGACGTAAATTCCAGCTAAGTTCACGCAGTTACGACGTGCATGGTTTCCCTTGTCGCAATCCTCGTTTGGAGGCTTCCCGCATACATAGTCATACCCTTCTGGCTGATCTTTGCCAGTTTAGATGCAGCCTTTTTATCTTCAGTTTATGAAAAGATTCCAGACGGCGTGTGGTTCACTTTTATCTTAGCTTTCATCCTCTCCTGTCTCTTTACCCTGCGGCGTTTTGGAAAAGAGTGTCAGTGGGAAGCAGAATCTCATGATCAGCTTTCGCCCCAAGCGCTCTTGTGTCCTACCACTGCGGCGAAAGGCCCTGTGGCTTTGTCGTCAACCTTTGGTGGAACGCCTATTTCTACTGTTCCAGGCCTGGGAATATTCTTTGACAAATCTGGCATCGCCAATACCCTTCCTCCTTCTTTCTTCCAATTCGTCATCAAGTTCGCCGCGCGACCTGCAGTCGTTGTTCTCTTCAACATGCGCCCCCTTCCGGTACCTACAGTCCCATTGACCGATCGATATATTATCAGGCGCGTCTCCGAGATGGATTCGTGCTATGCTGTTACACTGCGCCATGGCTACACAGACAGCATTTTGTACCCGGGTCTCGCTCAGGATGTTGTTCAACAGATTGCGATTTCAATTGCCAAGGGTCGACGCAACGATATGACAGCTGTCGAGCTAGACCTGGTGCAATCTTTACCGAACTATCCAACTGTGTACATCCTTGGTAAAGAGACGATTAAAATTGGCTGGCCAAGTGTCCTATCCCCCAAGGCCCATCTTCGGTCCTGGCTGCTATGGGTCTTTCTTTGGCTTCGAGAAAACTCTCGAACTAAGCTTGCTGATCTCGATATTGACGCCGAAAAAGTAATCGAGGTTGGATTCATCAAAGAACTGTAGAAATTTACTAACACAAGGATAAATCCTAACCTTGCTACAAATTATATATGGCAGGCTACCGCGAGTGTGGGGATATAGTTCAATATCAGAAAGCTTAGTTTAGTTATTATCATATTTCTAATAAGCTTTCTTATATTAAGGTCTGATGTTTTCTTGTTCCATAAGGTCTTTTTATAATTAGTTAAAAGCTTGAATCAGCTCAGAAAACTTACCTGTAAGTCGGGGCGTGACACGTTATATAATAAGCCCTCCTTAAAGATGTACCCCCAAAATCCTTTACTGTTGGTTTATTCTTTTTAACTCTTACACCACATCCTTTACAAAACATGACAGACTGGAAATCTTCATTTTTCCGTCGCCGCACCCCATGGTCCCAACGCTGCGACGCCAACGCCCCCACCTTACAAGACGATCAAGAGCTTTTTCTCACGAGATCAATATCAAATCATTTTCAAGATACCACAAGCAGCACAGACGAGCTCAATTCTCGAAAGATATCACTCTGGGGTCAGACACTAGATTCACAAGGCGATGCCGGCTCTGATGGCGATGTTTCTGCTCCTCTTCACTATTGCAGACCCTGTCAGATAGCTAGAGCTGCTCCTGGATATGCTGAGCGCGTTGCTAGGTTGATGGATCCCTTATATTGTGCGGCGTGCAAATGCGAACACCCCGCGATACTCTTTTCTCTGTCATCTCGCCTGACACTATCGCCATACAGAACCTGTATTGCACATGAAGGGCATTTGCGTGTTTGTCCCCATCTGAAACTTTCATTGCATGATATTGGTTCTTTGCGAGCTGGGGAAGAGTCAGTAGATCTCGAATGCAAAGAAGAGGCATGCCCATGCCCTGGCGCCATAATCCAGTATGTCCTTCTCAACGACTCGCCGATATTTGACTTTGTAGTGGCCAGGTGGACCGCAGCACTATATGGTCCCGCCTCTAGCAGCTCCTTTATGCACCAATGCATATCGAAAACCAAACAACGACATACACTATATCCGTCAGCATTTTGTCCAGCATTTCAGACCACTCCTGATCGCCTATTCCAACCAGATCAATTCAGAGACTTTGCATGGCCTGGAGAGCCACCACGGCCTACGTGTATGTGCGATTGTGGATTTAAGGTTTACTACGATCAAGAAAAGAACATGGTCGACGCAAGTTGCGTCTTTGAGTTGCCGGTCAGTCGAGAGAATCCCAGGCCATCACGCTGGATTGAGAAGTTAGATCCAAGCGGTTACGGCCACTTCGAGGACCCTGAGACTCAGAATATCACCTGGTGTAACGATCGTTATTGTATGACGACACGCGAGTTAGTTAGGTACTATACTACTAGTACGTACCCTCAAGGGGACTTCTCCAGCGAAAAGTCAGGAAAAACACTGGGATATTTGGACAAGGAAGTGAAGGAAACGATCGAAAGGGAGGCAAGAGTTTAAGACTATCTGCCTCAGCTCGACATCGGGATACGATTCTATAAGATAAATATATGCTTAGTAGTATCATGATTGCACGAGTGAATAATGATGGCCCTGTCGGCGAAGATGCCAAGCAAAGATCGCCTGGGCTAAGGTTGGCCGACTGTGGAGAAATACCCCAGATTTTCCAACAAGCCCATGTACGTTCTATCGGGCCTTTTTCCTGATGACCACAACTGACCGGGGATACTCGACCCAGTCATCCCTCCCAGTAACCTCGGGAAATGTCCTGTTAAAGAAAAGGTCTCGGCTTGGCGACCAGTCCGACAAAGAATGTAAAGAACCCTGCCTCGATTCAGCCAACGTTGGGCGTCAGCACCGATTGATATATTTCAAGATATGATCGGTCAAGACTGACCAGAATAGGCAGTTTTGAACACCTCCAGGTCTTCATCTATCGGTCGGCTGTTCTCTCCCCCGCATTTTCTCACATAATTCCCTCGACGTTCCAAATCAGCGGATCATTAACCAGTCCATCGAATGTGGAGTCAAATCCTGTGCATGACGGCTAGTCCGGGGACGGTGCTTAAACTTGAACAATCAAGTATGTCCCTAGCGCACAGTCTTAACGAAGTTACCCCATTCAGCAATTCTAACCACCTGAGGCAGGGCAAGAAAGAAAACTTAGGACCTTATTCATAAGTGATAAAATTACCTAGGTAACTTAGCCTGAGCTTAGGGCACTCTTTACTAAGTTTATTTTAGCACCCTCTCCCAAAGATCTATATTTTTTTGCTCTCCGAGGACAAGCTTCAAATGCCATGATTTATCACCTGTTACTGATCGGCAGTTTATAAAGACAACAATTTCCTCACAATGGCCCTCGATGCTTCAGCAGCGTTGAACTACACCATGCCCAACATGTTTTCCCAACTCGTCGGCGCTTTCGCCCTCTTCACTGCGCTCCCCTTCGCACAGACTGCACCAAGTCATGACAAGCAATGCTCGACTGCGCGCACGGAGCATAAGCGCAGATTATTTGTGCTCACGGATATAAGCAATGAGCCGGATGATCAGATGAGTCTTGTTCGGCTGTTGACTTATGCCAATGAGATTGATATCCAGGGCATTTCTGTGACGACTTCGACGTGGATGCCTGATAAGATCGACTATGAGTCTGTCGTTGGTGTTTTGGATGGGTATAAGAAGGTTGTGAATAACCTCAACGCCAATGTTCCATCTCACGCGCCTTATCCTTCGTACAAGTACCTTCTTGATAGAGTTCATAAAGGTCATCCCGTTTATGGACGAAAATCACTCAATATGAGTTTGAGCGATGGTGCGAAAGCGCTTGTCAAGGCTGCTGACAAGGCGAGCGTCGACGATCCTCTTACAGTTTCTGTTTGGGGTGGATCTGCGATTTTGGCTGAAGCTCTTCAGCATGTTTCTCGCACTCGAAGCGAAGACGCTGTTGATGCTTTCGTCGAGAAGCTTCGGGTTTACGCCATCTCTGATCAAGACGATACCGGTATCTGGATCCGTCTTCGCTACCCTCAACTATTCTACGTGGTATCCCTACACGGCTTCAGCGAGTATACTGTTGCAGCATGGAACGGAATCTCGGGCGAAGAGTACCGCAATTTTGATCACGGCGGCCCAGATTCCAGCATTGTCTCTAATGACTGGCTCGAGAAGAACATCCGACTTGGTCCTCTGGGATCTCACTACCTGAACTGGTCCTTCATCATGGAGGGCGATACACCTGCTTTTCTACCTCTCGTCCAGAATGGTTTGGGCGACTTGAACCATCCTGAGTGGGGCAACTGGGGAGGTCGCTATACACTCCTCGATCACACGAACCAGTCGCGAGTCTACGCTGACACAAGTGACTACGTCGTCGGCGCCAACGGAAAGGCGTTCACCAGCAAGTTTGCAACCATCTGGCGATGGCGCCAGGATTATCAATTTGACTTTGCGGCTCGTATGAAGTGGACTATCAACTCCAAGTACTCCGAGAACAACCATCAACCCGTTGCCATCGTCAACGGCACTTGTGGCACTGCCCCATTGAAGATCAAGTATAAGCCTGGCAGTAGCGTTGTTCTCGACGCATCAAAGAGTTGGGACCCCGATGGTGATGATCTCACGTACGATTGGTTTCACTACCGCGAGCCTGGTGGTGCTTACGGACGAGGCCTGGAAGGCTTTGACCCGTCGCTGAAGATGAAGCCTATCTTGACGCCCAAGAGCCCGAATGTCAATATCACAAGCATCAAGGATGACGGCAGCGTGGTGAAGCTGGAGACTGCCAAGAGTCTGAATGATGTAAGTCAACCTTTCAAGACGAAGCGATCATATGCTGACTTCCTTTTAGACCATGCATATTATTCTTGCTCTGCGCGATGCGACAGAAAAGCCTCTTGCTACCTACAGACGCATCATTCTTGAAGCTAAATAGTCTATACGAATATGCCGAGTATCATGTAGTAATACATAAAAACATTCCATCCTTTAGTGAACGTGATTCTGTCAGCTGTCTTGCGACCGTTGTTGAAATCAGTTGCCATCTTCTTGGAAGCAAAGTCCATCCAAACATACCCCAGCCAGTAAAGACTGAAAATCAAGGTTGTCAAGGCAGCTCTTTTGACAATAACCCATGCATCTGAGCAGCTCCGGACATCCCGCCGGGCAGCCCACCATGATCAAAACATCAAATACCGCACCCATATTGACACCCACATCACAATCCAGTGAAGAAAAGACACACAAGTAATGACTTCTCCTTAAGATACCATTTCGCTCATTCTGGTGATCAGGGTGATCGAGAAGCCGGGGTACTCTCCAACTTGTCTAGGATGTGATCATAGCCGTTTAGCCTTTACAATTCTTGTATAATGAGACTCTGATGTATTCGTGCGCTTGAGTTTATGAATAGCCTTATTTACTATGTTAATGAAATAGTTCGTGCGCTTGATGCCCATCCACTCCACTTCCCTCCTTTTATCCAGACAAAGATGCATGCTGGCATGATCCATAGATCCGTCGCACGGCAGCTGTCAATGAGGTAGACAAACATTGGCTCGGGCAGTGAAGATTGTCAAACACTCTGAGACTGTTCATTGATGCGCTTCTCTTTACCCCACCGACCTTAACCACAGGTTCAGCATGCGGACCCTGGTTACCGGCTAATATCGATATCAGACCATACTTGATGAAATACTGAGAGTTTGAGTGTAAGTGAACGTCTTGCAGTTGTTCGTGATTTTACAAATAGAGACTTCTTTTCAAGTTTCTGGAGTTTTCATTCTCACTAACACCACTTCTTCGCTTCCTTGTCTCTTTCTTCGAGATGATGACCTTTTCCTTGTTCTTGGCCGCAGCTGCGGTCTTCCACCTGCCGGTCGCCGCCGAGACCTTCAATCAGCCTCCTATCTTCCTAGACTTGCCAGACATTGACTTGATCCGGGTTGATGATACATACTACTACTCTGCCTCAACCTTCCACTACTCCCCCGGGGCCCCTATCCTACGCTCCTATGATTTCCTCCCATCTTTTGACTTCAACGACCACAAGTCTCAACTTGACAAAAGGAAGGGCGTACAATGGCGGAGTGTACGCTTCTTCGCTTCGGTATCACAAGACACAAAAGAAGTTCTACTGGCTCGGCTGTATTCAGAAAAACGGAAAGACCTACGTTTACACGGCGCCAAAGATCGAAGGGCCGTGGACGAAAGCATCGAGTATCTCGAATTATTGCTTGCATGACGCTGGTCTTCTCATCGATGATCATGATAGCATCTACGTCTCGTCTGGACAATGGACGCCCAACGGTGCAGATTCTCAGACGTGGATCTCCAAACTCGACAAAAACTTGCAAGTTGAAAAACAAGAGTCCGTCTTCAAGTCCAACGAAGAGCTGGGCTACATAGAAGGCCCTCGCTTTTATAAATCAACGGCACGTACTTCCTTTGGCTGACGAACCCCGGTGTTGGCAGAGGTCAAATCATTGTCAAATCCAGTGGCGATGTTTGGGGACCCTATGATTCATGGCATCGCGTACTTAAGAACAATGGAAAACCTATTGAGGGCAGTGGATCTCCTCACCAAGGTGCACTCGTCGAGACACCCGAAGGGGATTATTGGTACATGGCTTACGTGGAGCTCGGCACAAGCGGAAGATTTCCTGTTCTTGCACCGCTGAAGTGGGATGAGGGGGGCTGGCCTAACGTCGATCTGGACAGTAACGGTCACTGGAAGAGTTCTTACGACTATCCATTACCAAGGCATAATGTTGAGCCTGTGGAAGGGACGTTTGAGTTCAAAGAATCCAAGCTCCCGCCTCGGTTTGAGTGGAACCATGATCCAAATAACGGCAAATGGACCACTGGACCTGATGGTCTGGTGTTGCATACAGCTACTATCACCGATGACTTCTTCTCGGCCCAGAACACACTGACACACCGTATTCTTGGCCCGCAGTCCAATGCCACTATTGAGCTTGACTACTCCTCCATGGTAGACGGAGACCGTGCTGGATTGGTATCGCTCAGATATGACGCTGGCTGGATCGCTATCGCCAAAGACGGTAGTTCAACAACCCTCCAGATGGTTGACAAAGCTGCAATAGACCCCGACAACAGCTTCGTCACTACCTCCAAAGGAAACGTCATCGCAAGTAAGTCTATCTCTGGTGGTAAGATCTGGCTGCGCTGCCAAATCTCAACGGTTTCTCGGAATCGTTCAACTTTCTTGTATAGCACAGACGGCAAGACATTTGTGAAGCTTGGACAGGAACATGTTACGAAGCAGGGAGGGGTTTGGTTCACTGGTACTCGACATGGTATCTTTAACTTTGCGACTAAGAAGAGTGGAGGACATGTTATCGTCAAGAAATTTGACATTCGTCTTAGCTAGATACTCCAAACCCATTCATGATCACTGTCTGTGTTGCTTTTGGGTGGCACCGGGGCAGATGCTGGTGTAGAGAAGAAGACCTAAAGACAGCTAAGGACGTTTATCAATAGAACGATTGAATAGTACAACGACTAAACTGCCGGGTTGGTATAATGATGAAACTTGTCTGGAGCCATACATACATGGCATCTCAGCTAGTTGACAAAGAAAGTATAGGTACTGGGGCTATAGCTAACAACGAGTCAAATAATACTCAAGGTTATAGCGAATCTAAGTTTAAAGATTGGGAGCAAAGAGAGACAGGGATAGCATCGCGCTGTATGAGGGGATCTGTTTTGGGATCTTGTTATGTTGCGGGTTTGGGTTAATACTCACTAACCATTCCATAAGGGTACATCTGGAGATGGCAGTGGCAGTGGCAGTGCTGCTGATGTTGGGTGTTTAGGGGAGCATCCGCCACAACGGACAAGGGGGCTAGAGCTCGCTCCTCGTGGAAGCTCTCTCACTTCGACCAATGGCAGGCTCGTCATCGTGCACAGGCTGCAACGTTGGAGACGACATTAAGGCGCCTGGGCGGCTATGTGAGGCACTGATTGGACCATTCACAATGGGGAACTGTTTCGGAGTATGGGCTCCTGGCTTAATATCGGCTTCGCCCCGCACTCTACAACATCCCCTCTCTACATACAGTCTTAATTACCGCAGGCTTCCATTCAGGCTACCTGGGATCGATTGTTCTATTTCATCACTCACATCTTGTTGGTGGCCACCTATAAACACGTCAAGATGACCTATACATTGATGACACTGCCACGGGAGGTTTTTATACTCATAATTGAGAAGGTCTGTCCCCCAAGTATCTAGCATTTGCTCTCGGCAGACTCTAAACACTTTATCCTGGCAGTTGACGAAAGCGGATCTGAAAAGACTTTGCCGAGCCTCGAGATGGTTTCGGGAAAGTGTTGCCAACAGCCTTTGGAAATCCATCACGATCAAGCCGCAGAGCGAATATCATTTGCATCGCATCCGGGTGACAGGTCTGCCGCAATCATGTCTTCAACACGCCACGCAACTTCACTTCCGGTCTGATTTTGAATTCTCCACAAAGCGGCGGTGTCCCCATTCAGAGCCATTCGAGTATATAGAGTTTGACGACGAAGACGATGAGGATGATGAGCCCCGATTCGATCGCCTTACCCAGAAGGCGGAGTCAGTAATTCAACGATTCGAGCCCCACCAACTACAAAGTTTCAGGTAGGCGCTGCTGGGTATGATGTTCATGAATCCGAACGCCTCTGACACTAATACAGCTGGGATTTAGGGACATGCATACCGCCCGAAATACTCGGGGTCAGTGGCGTAGTCCCGCTTCAACAGCCCTCAATCCAATCATTAAGTTTGATCACTGATCCTACTTGTCGGGCCTACCACGATGGAGAGTGCGAGATAGATCTATCCTCATTCTGCGATCTTGAGAGCCTGAGCTGGAAAGGCCCTAACTCTGATAACTTGGACGCGCTTACCGTCGCTCTACGGAGAAATTCGACGCATCTCAGGAAGCTAGAATTGGATTTCGTAAATTGGCACGAACTCCGAGAATACCTGGGCTTTTTCAGCGATGAGGAACATGGCATAGTCGGCACCAAAGAGAAAAATTACTTTGCTGATGTCGTTCTTGGCTTGGACAGACGCTCTCGAGGCCCCCTGTTCCCAACAATCCGTGTGCTATCCCTCTCGCCGATACCCCTCTCAAGGGCAATGGCTCATGCCTTCAATTTCGGGACCCTCTCATCTCTCAGTTTGAGAATGTGCCCCAACTGTGATCGATTCGTCGAACGCGTTATGCAGCTCAAACACCCGATAAAGCTGAAGAAGCTCGAAATTCAAGAACCCGACGCCGCACATGAATGGGACGAGACCTTTATTCTAGATTTTGTTAACGCCGTTGAGGGGCTTGAGGAGCTCTTTGTAAGCCAATCTGGACCGGAATCAGCCCTTGAGCTTTGGGGCCACGTCGCTCACCGCCATCCAAGTCTCAAGAGGTTTGTTGACCACCAGAGAATGATCAATCTCGATGAAGGCTCTCCACATTTTGAAAAGCCGTGCGATGTGCCGGATTTGGGCATTTTTGGACGCAGTATGCGCCGAATAAAAGAAGACCCTTCACAGAATCCTCTGGCGAAGCTTGATCTTGAGTTCATTGGCCTACCTTGTATTCCGAGACGTCTGGTAAGCCCTCGACGTCCCCATTTGGATTGTAAGCTAACTGCGTCTGATATAGAAATACATCTTACTTCCTTTCAAGTCAAAGGCTTCATTAAAGGTCCTTCATATCCGTCAATCGGCCTCAGATCTCGAGCAATGCGCGTCTTGGGCCATAAACGAAGTTCCAGCATTGGCAACTTCAAGTACGAGAAGCGATACGTCCTCCGAGAGTGAAGAGTCTCTCCTTTGGACCGACTCGGGACCGACCACCCCAACTGATGCGACACAAGACGTCAATTTCGGACCCAATGCGGTAGAAGTCGCTCATGATAACAGCGGAGGATGCCTTTGGCCTCCGCTGCAGCACGAGTTCCGCCAGTTTCTTGAATGGGTTTTTGGGCCGCAGGGCATAGCATCCCTGGATATTGTTGCGTTTGGAGATTTCGCTCACGGCGGCCGAGAAAGTACATATAATCTGCTTCTCTCCAGGAGTACCGATGCAACGAGCAATTTTCGGATCCTCGACAACTACGGAAGAGATTGGGCAGAAGTCCGAGATAAGTATCGTGATGCTATGGAGGCTTGTCCGGTAGAACCGCTCTTTAGATTTTGATATAGTAGCGCTTTCAGAGTACCCCTACCCCTTTTCACTACCTTACTTGAGAAAGATCCTAGGACATTCGGCTTCTAATGCCTCCTAAATTTAATAACAGTCATTATATTATTATCTGAGCTATGCCTTTATATATATTCCTATTTCAAGTTCTGTATTATATTTTGTATTATATATTTATACTCTCTTGTGTTTAAGTAATATATTTATATCCTCTTTTGACTCAATAATCTTTTTTATTTCGTTTAGCTTTGCCTCCTTAGAGCTAATGAATGTTTAAATCATGCTAGACTTTAGAGATGCTTGCATATACCTTTCGCGGCTGACATGCAAACTTGAAGTTTCTCTTTTATTTAGAGTACTGAGATATTGTTTTCAACAACAGGGGATGCTCTTCTTTCGGACATCATTGACTCCGGCTCTCGTAACTTGCGCGACAGCTTCATGCCAAACGATTGGAAGCTTGAGCCATCGAATGGAAGTATCGGATCCGCAAGGAGACACCCGATTTGTGAAACAGCGTGACGGTGCTCTAGTATAATATCCGTGGCTGCATTCAGAGGAAGGCAAACGAGGTTGAAGGAAACTTTTAGCGGCCTTAGAATAGTAGGGCGTGCGTGGTGATTAGCTATGGTACGGCTGAATACCCCCGTCGAGCATAGCCACGCCAACTGATTAGGCCTTGCAAGAAATGGAAAATCTCAAATGTGTTAATAAATATATATCAGGGCTTAGATGTAAGAATAAATAAGAAAATTAATATAAGTATTTAAATATTATTAAACGGCTATTAACTTGAAAGTTATATAAAAGTTTAGTTTTCTAATATAAGCAGTTTAAGTATAAAGGAGAAATAAGATATATAGAGCTGCCTCATAACCTAGGCAGTCGGGGAATGGCTGGGCGCTTATTTAGTGGCGTTGAATGGTTAGATCGAGTCGACTGACCTCGTGCATGTAAGCGGGGGTTGAAAACAAGTCAGCCCTTACATTAAAACAGGAATTTTTGCATAATAATAGAACTTTAATTTAAAGCAGAACCCGGTTCTCTCGAACAAAAAGCCACGCTTGCTTACAACCACTTAGTGGGCATGCTTCAACATGGCCGAAGTTGCTGGCCTCGCACTCGGTGCTGTCGGGGTTGTAGGCCTTATCGGCGCCTTCAAGGACACCATCGACCTCTTCGGTCTCTTGGCCGACTCTCGCGATCTGGGGCGAGACTATGAGCTTCTGAGGATCAAACTCGATATACAGAAAACCCTTCTGCTTCAGTGGACTGATCGAGTAGGCCTCCTACGTCAAGACGACTATGACCCATGTCTTGATCAAGCTCACACTCAGGAAGCAATCGGTCATGCCTTAAGCTGCATCCGACTTCTGCTAACGGATGCGGCTACTCTAAGAAACAAGTATGGACTTGACGAAGCAAACGATCAAGAAGGTACCACGGCCCTTGTTTCCGTCTCTTCTATTAGTGCCTGGCGTATGGGAGTGTTCAAGACTCAATATGATGATTTTAAGAAACGAATAGCGCAAGGCAACGACAAGCCTTTCCGCACCAGGGCACTTTGGGCTGTTCGAGATAAACAAAAGTTTGAGGTTCTTATCAAAGACCTAGCAGATCTCATTGCGAGTCTTGATAAGCTGGTGCCTGTCACCAGTAAACAGCCCGCCCTTCGAAACTTGGCCGATGACGATGTGAGGAGCATTTCTGGATTACAAAACCTGAAGATGCTACTAGAAGCCTCCCAAGGGACACAGAGATTCATCTCGGAGTCCGCCCAACGAATCATATCCCGCGCCTATGAGGAGATCATACTCAACCGACTCTGGTTCAGGAAGATACATGAGAGGAGGGAAACCGTAGCGGATGCCCATCTGAAGACGCTTAGATGGGCTCTTTATCCCCCAAAGGACGAGACTCAGTGGCATGATCTGTCCAAGTGGCTCCGAAATCCCTCTACACATGAAGTATACTGGATATCCGGCAAAGCCGGCAGCGGAAAGTCCACTCTTATGAAGTATCTTTATTACTCAGAGCGCACCCACAATCTACTCAGACAATGGTCCCATCCCAGAATGTACATGGTGGCAGACTTCTTTTTCTTCGATCTCGGAACAGAGGAGCAAAAGTCCTTTGAGGGCTTATCGCGGGCACTTCTATACCAACTTCTGAAGCCTAATCCGTCTCTTATACACAAGGCTCTTCCAGATATGCTCAAAGAACTGAGAGGGACTGACAGTAGTGATGCGAGCTTGCCGTCACTATCAGAAATTCGATATGCGTTCAGAACTTTGACCCAAGAACCCAATATGCAGAAGTGTTGCATATTTATCGACGGGCTTGACGAGTTCAGAGGCGATATTCGGGAAAGCGTCTCGCTGATCCAAGAGCTCAGTCAGTCTAATCACATCAAAGTCCTCGTGTCGAGCCGGCCTATCCCGGCTTGTGTGGCTGTATACCAGAACTTACCCAGACTAAGACTTCAAGACCTTACACGAAAGGACATCGGAGCCTATGTCAAGGATGTAGTTGGGTGCCATCCATACATGAAACGTCTTCTTAGGAGATCCCCTGATGGAGCTAGGAGTGTTATAAGTCAGCTTGTCGACAAGTCATCTGGCGTATTTCTTTGGGTTGTTCTGGCATGCCGATCGCTTATTTCAGGGTTTGAAGACTGTGACAGGCTACCAGAGCTTCAGAAGAGGGTAGATGAGCTACCACCGGAACTCGAGGACTTTTTCGACCTTATGCTTGCCAAAATTAATCAGCGATACCAGTATCAGGGGGCATATTTGCTGCGTCTGTGCTACGAAAGCCAACGGGCCTCGAGAAGTCCTGGTTGTCCGGCTCTTCCTAATATGGACACCCTTGCCTTGGCACTCGTCGATGATGTCGATGTGTCAGCAGATAGCATTGGGGACCTTTCTTTCCAGGATAAGATAAATCTCTGCACTGTGCTAGAAGGGAGGCTACGCAGTCGGTGCGGCGGCCTGTTGGAGACTCAGCCGGCTGGAAACGAAAATGGCCAACTTGTGGGTGGAGTTGTTGTCTTCATGCACCGTACCGTCTTTGAGTATTTGAGTAACGAGTCCGTATGGGAGCGAGACTGCTTGAGTACAGACTCGCATGGTCCGACGGTTGCTACAAGCCTATCGATCAGGGACCTCTATCACATGATCTTTCACGTTGCTGAACTAGACGAGGGCAAATCTCAAAGAATTGAGGCACGGGTAATTTCAGCTCTACGAAGTGGCTTATTTTGGACTCAAAGAGGCGACGGCATAAGCTTCTTTGAGCAGCTACCGCACTTCCTGAGTGGACTTGTAGCTTGCAAATACAAACCCTACGATCCGGATCTCTCAGCTCTAGCAAAGGCTTGTCACGAGCTACCTGGCACGACGACAAGAAATTACTTGCACGCACCCCTCCTCCTAGCCGCTGAAATTGGTGCTCGAGAGTATATGATCAGAAATCCCGAATTTCGCACGCTTAACGGGCCTAGCATGCCAACATGTGGCTGCCCTCACTTACTTTCTCTTGAGTTTCGGCCCCCAGGGTTCACACTAACGAAAAGAAGCCGCCCATCACCGCATATCGTCTCAATGCTCTTGAGATCAGGGGCCAACCCACGACTTCGAGACAATGTCTTCTCGCCCTGGGTGCTCTGGTTACAAGAACCATCGGGGCTCACGCGGAAAGACCGGACGGACGACGATGTGCTCCAGGCTATGGACGTAGCCGAAGCCATGGTTAAGTACGATGCTGGGGGAACCAAGGAGTTGAGAAAGTGGTTGAGCAGTGATGGGTTTCGTAAGCGGCCTATCCCTGTGACGCAAAAGGGGAACAAATTGCTTGAGTTCCTTGATGAACAGGAAAGTATGAGTTCGCACTTGGATAGATACCATGTTTTTGACAGGAGCAGACCGTCATGATTTAAGAGAGTCAGGTATCTCGGAATGGCTTGTGGCAAGTCATTATGTAGGACTGTCACTATATTAAAGAGGGGGTAAATAACTTCATATCTCAATACATCTTTGAACTCATCCTAACGAAGCTATGACTGCGAATCATCCTACCTACTTTAGAAAAAGACTTTATGATCTATCAGTGTATGCAATTGGCCTTGGGTCCAAACAATTGTTGAGATGGAGACTAGTAGCTGTCTGTTTGGCTATAGTTCTACAGGCTACTCGGAGGTGCCGAATCGTGAATGAAAGGTTAAAGCTGGGATAATTCGGCACATCCTGACAATTTCATCTCGACAAGCTAAGGTAAAAATGCCCTTGTCAAGTCCCTGTTAGATCGTCCACTTCGAGCAAAGAGAACAAAGAGGGGAGAAGCTGTCGACTCGGCGCAAGTACCACCGGCTTAGGAATGACAATTGAATGATCTTGCTCCAGTTGTGAAGGGGCACGAAAGATCGTAGCAGTGAGTAGCTGAAAGTCTGTATTAAAGGTCTTGGGACAGTTCTGCCCTGCTTTGCAGCTGGGAAAATGATTGGCGGTGTTCGCAATGTTCCTTTGTCACAGCTGGGCCAGCAGGTGAAAAGTCATTGGCTGCGGATGCTCTGTGAAACCGCTGTGATGTGATGTGGCTTGCATGCTCACCGAGTCTCACGGGAAGGGTACATCTTCATTGATGCCTGAGATTGGGCGTTCGTGCCCATTGAGCAAGGACCCAGCCGCATGTCACCGGGAGTAAGAAGCGGCGACGCCGTGCGAGTGACATCGAGTGCGGTGGAGGTGAATGAAAAGATTCGAAGAGGATGAAGATGGATAAGGCCATTATGAAACCGACGTCCTTATTGTAATGCAATAAGTATCAAGATATAAGAACTACTTTACTAAATGATTAACAACTACTGTCTGTTTTATTTACTTATGTTTAATTATTTATACAGCTAGCAAGGGATTCCGACACTACTGATATAGAAGTTAAATAACCCTAGCTAACTGGATAATAAAGTGCAGTCCATTAGGATACAAGATTACAAGCACATCGATTGTCTGCTTAAAATGTTTGCGAGATAACTGTATTTAAGCCGACGGTATACCGCATTTGACACGTGGCTTACGCAATGTCGAAATTTGGAGTTCAGCTCAGCTATGCATCAGGCTTTCATTAGGCATCACCCCTCACTGCCTAATTGTTATTCTAAACACACCTTCCTCAAATCTTGAGCTATTATCGCCGAACACCCAGCAAGTTTAAGCCGGGAAACATCATCTCTCACCTGAGCTCCCGATAGGCCATGACCCCGTATTTGTACTCACCGTTACCAGAGGGTAGTATCCGCCTTCTTCGGATAATCCCGCACCCGGATAAGAACTCCCCAGTCGGATGCGAGCTATTCGATTTTGCTCTGTCTGACTCGGAGAGCACCTACCCTTACGATGCCTTGTCCTACGTCTGGGGGTCTGCAGAAAAGCCTTTTTCTATCGTCGTGAATGACCTTGACTTCCTTGTGGGAACAAATCTTTATGCAGCGTTGGTGCATCTTCGACATGGCTCTCTAGAGCGTATCATATGGATTGATGCAATTTGCATAAATCAAGGAGACATATTAGAGAAAGGACAGCAGGTCCAGTCAATGGCCGAGATCTATGCCAAAGCCAGCTGCGTTGTTGTTTGGCTCGGGTCGGCGTCAACTACCAGCGATCAGGCACTGGATAACATCCGCGAAGCAGCACTCCAAAATTCGACAGAGGGGAAAGATCAAAAACGTATTTTCCAGCTTCTCCAAAGACCATGGTTTCAACGCATTTGGGTAAGCCACCAACTCCAACCTGGCATGCATCAGGAAAGGTATTCATCAAGTCCATCCAGGTCCTACAAGAGGTTGCCGCAGCCCGATATGTACTCATCAAGTGTGGCTCTACTGAGATTGATGGATATGCATTTTGCTCAGGCTTAAATGCAATGGAGCTCTCCTATAAAACTTACCCGAGTTTGCAGCCCCTGGTTCGATCTGTCACCTATCTTATACGGGGAGCCATCTTCCGCCCTCGGCACGTCACAACACAATCCAGTAGATTTTCACTCGACATACGTCCTCTGAGCGAGTTGGTTGAGATGTACCATACCCGAAAGGCCACCGAACGGCATGATAAAGTCTACGCCTTGCTTGGTATGAGCTCCGATGATCCCAGTGAAGCAGGGCTATATGTTGACTACACGATTCCATGGAGTCAAGTATTTCATAGACTGGTTAAGTATGTACTTTCACAATCGGTATCTGTGAAGACCTGGAGCGATAGGGAGCTGGCTGTTATCGATGGAAAGGGCCTAGTCCTGGGCGAAGTCTCCTCGGTCCAAAGAGATCCGGCCTGGGAGGATAGTCAGGAAGTGACAATTGCCTGGAAGAATGCATATGTTGAGGCTGGTAGAATGTCGTCTTGGGCAGTCCAGGCCTCGGCAAAGAACATCCAAGCAGGGGACATTGTGTGCCTTCTTCAGGGAGCATCAAGGCCCACTATCATCAGACTATGTCATCCTTACTGGGCCGTTGTCATGATTTCGGTACCTCCTACAGACGCTACTACTCGCGATGGCAGGGGCGTCGAATGGTCGGAAATATTACAGTCAGTCACGAGGTTCTCACGCAGCTTTGTGCTTGTCTGGGACTGGGAGATGCATCCAAATGAGTCTCTTGGTGATCAAGAAAGAAAGTACGAGGAACTCATGGTCCAAGAAATGCACAAGGGCTCAATGACAGATAAACTGTACATTATTGCAATACTGGCGAATATTGGATTCGCACTGCAAGATCTTGAAAGACATGCCGAAGCTGAGAAGTATGTCCGGAGATCGTTGAGAAACTTTGAGAATACTTTGAAAAATGTGGACAACTTCAACCCAGCCTCGAAATCCAGAAATGGTACTAGAACTGGGGCATACATTGCAACGATAACCGAAGCTCTTCTTGGAGTTGAGGGCGGTTGGTTGCCACTGAGATGGGCGTCAGAGGATGGATACTACTTAACGATTGAACTTATGCTTGAGAATGTTAACCCGAACATGAAGAATGAGGCTGGTCGAACCCCGCTCTCTTGGGCATCAGGTCATGGCTACGAGGCTCTTGTTAATCTGCTTCTTGGAATCGAGATTGTTGATCCAGATGCGAGAGACGAGAAGGGATGGACTCCACTGCTATGGGCAGCCAGCAAAGGACATGAGACAATTGTTAAGCTTCTTCTTGACACGAAAAAGGTTGATCCGAATGCCAAGGAAATGTCCGACGAGACCAGACGAACAAGGCGAACACCACTCTTACTCGCCGCAGAGGGTGGTCACGAGGCAGTAGTAAGGATGCTTCTTGATACTAACGTGGTGGACTTGAGCGCTAGTGCTGAGACTGGAGAAGCGTCTTTGCTGTGGGCCGTGAAGAACGGGCATGCAAGGGTTGTTCAACTGCTACTTCAAACAAGAAAGATTGATCCGGATGCTGCAGAAGAGAGTGAGATTGAAGACGAAAGCGGACGAACACCGCTCATGTGGGCAGCAAACAACCAGCATCACGATGTTGTTAAGCTTCTTCTCGATACTGGCAAGGTCGATCTAGAGACTAGAGACAAGTGTAGGAGAACGGCCATATCTCTCGCCGCGGAAAACGGCAATGACGAAATTGTGAAGCTGTTGTTGAGTACTGACAAGGCCGATCCTGACGCAGCTGATAAGGATGGGCGAACTCCACTGAGACTGGCGGCAGAGGGCGGGTTTGAAAAGGTTGTTCAGCTGCTTCTTGATACAAACAAGGTTAATACAAGTTTGAAAGACAACCGCGGACGAACGCCTCTATCGTCAGCCGCCAGGAACGGCCACGAAGCTATCGTCAGCATGCTAGCTGAGAGAAATGAGCTGAGCTTCCAAGACCTACAGCGCCAGATCCTAGCACCCCCCAAGCATGAGGACTTTCTTAACATCCGAGATGAGGACTACTTTGACCATCGATGTCAACAACTGTTTTTAAAGCTTCAACAGTGGATCGTACGTTTCTCAAAGTTTTCGGATATGCGCGCTGCTCGTTTGACATCAGAAATTGGCGACGAAAAGATCGTTGACAGGCTGGACAACGTCATACTTGATGGGTCAGATGTGGATATGTATCTCTGCGATCGAGTACGTCGTCGTGATGTGTTTACATCCGTAGCCATGACTATGCTCTGGGAGTTCGTCTTTACTCGCTACTTGTTCGGCCTGGATCTAGAAACAAGACAGAAGCTCAAGAGTCTCGAAACGCAGCTTGTCGGACCCCCCTCGGCCATACGGAGATGGCGGGCCACAACGCTGACACTGTTGTCTAATCGCGACAGTGTCCAGAACCAGCGTGACCATGACGCTAGAGCCGTATCCGAAACTATCTTCCAGACCCTGTGCGCCATTCTCCAACCACCTTCCAATCTGGAAAGTCAGCTTGTTTCTGGTCTGTCGCGGGTGACGAAAGAAGCAGTTGAGGTTTCAGTCGAGATGCGCAGTCAAAAGGCAGAATATCTGATGCTTCCGCCTCTGCTGCCTGACTATGATGTGAATGGTGACCTTGCAAGTTCTGTCTCTTTCAACGCTGCGATGATGAATGAGCGCGGTGATAGTTTGGGCTTGACCAATGAGGAGCATGAGGCTCAAGATTCAAAAGTGAGGATTGTGTTGTTTCCCCTGGTTGTGAAGAAGGGAGGGGATTATGGTGACGGCGATGACGAGATTGTTGTTTATCCAGCTCAAGTGCTGGTAGCGCCAACAAGGTTAGAAAAGAAGAACATGAAAGTTAGTTCCTGAATTCTCACGAAATTTATGGGACGGCCTTGCACCTAGCCACTTTAGATTCCATTGACAGCCATCGGCTGTGGAAACCCTGATCTTAATTCCTGCTCACAAAAGATGCCAGGCTTTACGTTTTAGGTCTCATTACTGGAACCATAAGGGCCGTGAATAGCATCTTAGATATCTATAAGTGCTTAAGGACGTTGAAAATCTCCCAGGGACCTTTCATAAAGTTGCTGAAAACTCCCACTTCTTTAGGACACCCTCCGAACCACCGAAAAATACATTAGGGCCAACCTAGATGGAATGAATGTAGTTGCGGAGATGTGCAAGTTGAAGGCAAAGCAAATAGAGGGAATTTTCAACGCCGTTGCTCCGCGGGGGGCTATCCTCATGCCGGAACGGTACAAAACGCTCTTAAGCCGATACTGGATGGCCGTGCGGCTATTGGGTAAGGCGTACCGGTTAGAAGCCTTAGCATTGGAACTGATGGAATACGTGTGCTTGCTGGCGCCGGACCAAGTGGCAACTCAAGACCAGGTTTTGCAGCTCTATGAAGCTATTGCGGACTTATCTCACATACCGCACTCACTGCCAAAGGACTTGATGAATTTTGGCCCTGGTACTCAATACATGGATAATCACATCGGATATATCAGCTATGGAAACACCTTCAGCGGCAGCGCCACCAATAGCGGCGGCACTGTTACCTGGGTCAAAGACGTCCAGCAAGCTGCAGAAATTCTCCCCCCAATGTGGGAAGTCCCTTGGCTTGGAAAATCAAGTAAATTTCCGGGGAGACTGCCCTGGAATTCCTGCGCGACAAAAGATTGCGTGATACCAAACGGTCATTTGTCTTCAACCGAAATTTAAAGCCATGCGCCATGGACGACTGTAGCCAGCACCAAGGTCACGATGGAGGTCACAGGGTTAGAAGCAAAGAACTAAGTGAAATCAATTCTAGGTTCGAAAAGACAGCTAAAGCCGCGGAGAGATTTTGGAAAGAGCTCGCGAAAACGGTGCTTGAAGCCATGGGATATCCTCAGCCTGAAGGTCAATGGAGATCTAAAATGGCGAAAACCATCACAAGTCTTTCGAGAACACCAGAAAGAAGGCCTTGGGTCAATCTCCGAGCTTGCCGAGGGGAGTACCTTCATCGCCATATCGTAAGTTTGTCCTAGAAAATCGACAGATCGATTATTCCAACTGGATCCTGGAAACGACGACGTCAAGTATCACAGGTTCTTTCATCTGCGCAGAGTTATGAACGCTTCCTATATATACCGCCCTTTCGTACACCAAGGGTGAAGGGGGAATCAAGCGGAAAATTACGCTCTTGAATCAAGGCGAGCTTGTAGTCGGAGAAAATCTTTGGTCCTTTCTACGGTTACAAAGCTCGATTATCACTGAGCCAACCTTGTTCTGGATCGACGCGATCTGCCATTGATCAGGCAAATATCCATGAGCGCAACCATCAAGTTGGACTTATGCGGCAGATCTACACAAGCGCCGCCAAGGTCTATGTGTGGCTCGGAAAGAAAGACGAGAATTGTAACATTGCGATGCGGTTTGTGGCAGCGCAGGCTTCCAAGCCTCTCCGTCCAAGAGGTTCAGGATACTACCCCCTATGGTCAAGGCAGGAAGGCAAAGCCCTTCACACCCTATTCGATCGACGTTACTGGAGACGCATGTGGATTATTCAAGAACTCCTTCATGCTAGCGATATCATTGTTTGGTACGACTCGCTCAGCTTTACGTGAGACGATATAGAGAAGCTCTATCTTAAACTCAAGACATTGGTTCGCGCACCACGAGTACCACATGCTGGTCATGCAGAGCTCCGCTGCTGTCATGGTCCCCTGTTCCGAGCCTTCAGACCCTTATTGAGATCTTCCGAGACTGGTAATGCACAGACCTGAGGGACAAGGTCTTTGCATCATCTGGTATGGCAACGGAAGAATCGACAGTGGAACCCGATTGTACACTCACGACACGAGAGGTGTATTTTGCCGTTTTGCGGCATGTTGAGGGACAGCTGGAGCAGTTCCACGCCTTGCTTTCGCATACTTTTGGTCTTGCGGCTCGAGACGTTGATTTGCACGGACAGAACATGTATTCCCGCCTGAAAAATACCCGCTGTGCGAGATAAAGGCTGACATGACAACAGGATCGAGTACAGCACACCTAACGGCCAACGGCTAGTGTTGAAAGCGAGGCAGAATGACTGGGCTGACGGTGTTGTGTAATGACTATTCCTCTTAGACTCGTAGCGAGATATCAGGTGTGACAAGACTCGTGGATCTTACTTATCTTTGGGGGTCAAGAAGAGGAAAGAGAGCTTAGGTCCGTAATCACAATTAATGAAAAGTCTCAAATAACTTAATGTAAGTTTTAGATAAATTTAGAATATTCTTTGCTAATTCTTATCTAATACATAATAATTTATTCTCCACCTGCTCTAAAAAGCTGGCCTCCATAATAGCGACTCGGTCTGGCAAACCCAGCCGGCGTCTTTTCCACCAAACAAACCTCTTCATAACCCTCACGTTCCTCTGCATCTATAAGCCTCATTCCCGCAACTTCCTCATTCTTCAACAGCATGGGCCCCTCACCTATTTTCGTCTTGGCCCACTGTTCCCAGGTCTTGATCTTGAGTTTCTCGTCTACCACCCACTCTGCACTGCTGCTCCAAGATGCAGGCAGCCTCGCGTCTGTGTTTAGTATCCTCCATGGCCGCCCGGCTGCTAGCGGGTAGATCCATTTTTTCTGAGTCATGTACGCCTCGTCATTCAAACGAATATAAACGAGCGACAACTTCCAATACCGACCTTGCGACGCCCCCTCAATCACGTATTTGGTAGTGGGAAAAGCCCAAGTCGTAGTCTGCCCTCTTTTTATATGACAGCGCAATAGTGTTGTGTAAATGTTTCGCTTGTAGGAGCTCAGCGGTGCCACTGATCCCAAGACAGTGATATCTGCATCAGCGGTATCTGGCAGTTCGATCACCCGCTGTAGAGCCGTGATCATCGATCTCCAGACTGACCCCTGATCCTGCTGATGTCTTTCTGGGCACGGTGTCTTGTGCTGCGTGCCCACACAGTCAACGTGAAGACTCTGTATATTTGGCAGGGCAATGGGACAGAAGCAGTCATTCGAGTCCCAAGTGCCAAACATTGCATCGCACAAACAGCTCATATCGATGCGGACGTGCTGCATCCGGGGTAGCATGGGGCGCAAATCCTCGCAAAGATGAGGCTTAGGTCCGTCGAGATCGTAATTGATGTTATCCGATGTACCCAAATCAAGCTCTAGGCTTGTGCAACTTAACGGAATGCTTCTCAGAATGGCTGAAACAATCGGCGTCTGGATATAACAGAACAGGTCTCGATAATGGCGCGCTAGAGAGAAGGACTTGAGATTGTTCATGCGCGGAATCACACCCGTCGCCAGTTGAAGGAATGAATCGTGGGTGACGTAGTCAAAACCTCCTGGTGTGCAATTTATGTAGAGAGTCAAAGACCGGGTCAGAGCAGAGATGGCCCATTCATGATGGCATACTATGAAAAGGTCCAGTTGAGGGCCAACAAAGAACACGAGGTCCCTGTAAAGCAAGCGAAGAGCCACATCATACCATTCTTTATTGACGAGCAGACAAGAGTAAACGGTAGATCTTTTATTGTCGCAAGGGTTGATATTCTCAAACACCTTGGTGAGAAGTCCGAGAGGGAGTGTATTGGCCATTGATGGAAGGTTATTGTCAATCATGACACTCAGAGTCGAAATGGCAGTATTAAAGCAAGGCAGAACCAGAAAATGGGGACTTGGTGGGATTTATCGTGGAGGCTGTGCTGAGAATTGTGTCTGTCCTATTGGCAGGGGCGGATAGGTAATGGCCCAATCAACGAACGTGGCTGACTCAGACCGACGGGTTTTATAAAATGCATGCTATTAAGGGAGGGGAAGCACACTCAGGACCTCGATCCTAAATGATGAAAAGACTTAGGCTAACTTGATATAAGCTTATTTAGGGTATTTTTATCAAGCTTAGGATACCTTTTGCTGAGTTTATTTTCACACCCTATGTCAAGCAAGGTCTGATATTTTCTGGCTCCCTGGGGAATATTTTCATGATATGAATTTGCTAAGTGACGGAAGCTCCAGGGCTAAAACAAAAGTGTCTATAGTTTTGAGCAAGAACAGTTCACGAAACTAATTATGAATTATAACTTAAAGTCAAGAAACAACGTCTAACCAACCAATTCACCTCGAGCTTCCATCTCGAAATCTCCTAGTTGCTGAGAACAGGAGATTGTCCGTCCCACTCGCTGCTTTCAGCTGCATCAACAAGCCACTTCCCAACACTCCCCCTAGTAATCTTGGGCATCCAAGCACAGCCCTTTCCATCATCAGGCCAAACCTTAACAGGCTGGGCTTCACCCTCCCCAAGCATAACAGGTCGAGAAAGAACAAAAGTCAGCCCGCTCTTTCTAACCAGACGGTCAACCTCGTTATGATCCTTGAGGCCAATCCCCATGCTTCCGTGGCTAAAGATCATCTTTCCAGGGAGATTCATAGAGCGCCATGACGACCCAGCGCCTTGAGCTGAGTTCACCACGATTTTGGGGGAGATATTTGCTTGAGAAATAGCAGCGAGGAGAGCGCGCATGCTCACAGCCAGGAAGTCAGGTGTAGTATCAGGGTGAAGAGCTGCGAAAGGCGACTCTGTGACTCTGACTTGTGCAAGAGCTGAGATGACTACTTGCGGAGGTTGAGGTGTTGTAAGAGCCTTGATGACGTCGGACTCTGAAGTTGGTGTTCCCTGCACGAGGGTGAGGTTGGAGTGAGAGGGGAGTTTGGCGGAGTTTGTGTTGCGGACGAGGGCAGTGACTGTGTGGCCGCGGGATAGAGCCTCTTGAACGGCCAAGGAGCCGTTGCGGCCTGTTCCGCCAATGAAGAGGAAGTGCATTTTGAAGGGGGTTTTGGTGGAGAAGTGGTAGTTGGTGTTGGGTGGAGTAGATCTGCGTAGATGATAGATCACAGATGCCAAGTTAGGATGCGTGATAAGGGACTTAAGTATACGAATAAGTGTTCGACTTGAAGATATTTAGATGGTTGGAGAAGTTGTTGAAGGGCTTGATTGTAAATGTGAGTGAAGTGATGAGCAAAACTTACTGCGCGTCGCATCCTTAGTCTTTATAGCCAATCCCCTTCCAATCCTCCCGGCCGAGTCATTCGGTCCCGATATCTCGGCCGGGCGGTTGATACGGCTGTGCGAAAACCGCGCCACAGCTTAGAAATCAGCACTAACGAGTCCGAGCATTACAGCGGGCGCATAAAGAAGCGAACTAGCCAATAGAAGATAATCCGGAGAGCGTGCTAGCCTAAGGAAGAGGCAGTGCTGACTGTTGGCCGGCCGAGAAAAAATGGATATCGGCCGGATGGATTGACTCGGCCGGTAGAAGAGGGGTTTTGGTAAGAATGATTGGTTGAGACGGATGTCAGCGGCACGATTGTGTGAGAATGAAGGGGGCTTTTGGCAAAAGACCGAAACCGAAGAAATTACCGCAGGATGAGGAAAGTTTGATTTAAGGATGGTGGGAGGATTGGGAGGAAGGGTAGCTTAGGGGTTGTGTATATATAGGGGGTCATGGACGAAGTGGTGATGTACAGAACCTCATCAATCATACCAGCCTACACATCTCTCTTATACCCACTCCCAGAACACCAAAATAACACTACACTATATACACCTTCAGCTTTAACTCTACCTTCTTCCTTTATTCAAGATCAATATGTCATCCACCCAAGTCGCCATCATCGGAGCAGGCCTCTCAGGTCTCGCCCTAGCCCTGGCCCTCCACCAACAAGGCATCCAATCCACCGCCTACGAACAACAAAGTGCACCCCTCGACATCGGCGGCGCAATTATGCTATCCCCCAACTCCCTCCGAGCCCTAGACAAGCTCGGTGTTTTTGAGCGCATGCTCTCCAAGTCCTACAAGTTCCAGGACTTGTACTTTTACTCCCAAGACGATAAGCTCGTTGATGTCTTTGAGTTTGGCAATCAGGAGAAATATGGATACTCTGGTATTCGTGTTTACCGATTTGAACTCATTAATATTCTTCTTGATCTTGCTAAAGAAGCGGGTGTCAAGGTTGAGTATGGGAGAAAGCTTGAGAGTATTGTTAGTGAGACGGAGGATAGTGTCACGTGGCGCTTTGCAGATGGGAGTGAAGAGACTGCTAGTCTTCTCGTTGGAGCTGATGGTATTCACTCCCGCGTCAGGAAGTATCTTCATCCAGACTTGGAACCAAAGTTCACCAACATGATCGGTGTCACAGCTGCTGTTCCGGCGAAGCAGCTTAAGTTGGAGAACAATGAGCACAAGCTACCCGCTACTTTCATGCACGACAAGCGCGGTGCTTTCGTCATTGCACCGCAGTTATCTGATGGTTCAGAAGTTCTCATCGGAAAGCAGAAAGTCTTTGTTGGTGAAGATCCAGGCCGAGATGCTTGGAAGGCTATGAACTCTGATAAGACGTGGTGCGTTGACTTTCTCCGAGAAGGAAACGAGGACTTCCCCGCCATCGTCGCAAATTCAACCTCAGAGATCTCACCTGATAAGGTCAACCTCTGGCCATTCTATCTCCTCCCCAAGCTTGAGACATGGGCTTCCAGCGCCAAGCACGGCCGTGTCGCTATTCTCGGCGATGCAGCACACGCTATCCCCCCCACTGCTGGGCAAGGCGTTAACCAGGCTTTTGAGGATGTATACACATTCGCTGGAGTTCTTGGTCAGTTGAAGGAGAAGAAAAGTGGGAGTCTGAATGATGCTCTTGGACGATGGCAGAAGGGAAGACAGGAGCGTGTTGACAAGATCATTGAGTTGAATAATGAGATTAACAAGAGGAGGATGCCGAAGCAGGCTGATGTTGAAACTAAGCCGTTTGATATTGACTGGCTGTATTCGGTTGATCTAGATGAGATGATACGAGGTTTTATTGGTGATAATTAACGTGAGATGAAATGAAGGGAGATGTACTTATCGCGTCATAGATTAGTGTTATGGAAGGTTACTACAGTGAGCTGGCTTGTAATTGAACGGCAAAAATTACTACGCTTCGATACTATCCCAGTGCTATGTCTTGTTCCATTCTTCCAAAGACTATATAGATGAACTAAGTAACATATCTTGAGTTACTATATAAGATGAGGATGCGTCAGCTCGTTGGTAACTTTGGTTGCCTCAGGCATAAACAATTTTATTCCTGACCCACAACTTTCTGTGGTAGCCATCTTCGTCTCCACAGACTACTAACCTACCTAGCTACTTATGTAGGCATATTCTTTTGCATGCTTAGCTGCCTTCATTACATTGGGGTTCGGTGTCCGCAGAAACCAATTACAGTCTTACTAGGACAAATATGGACCACCTCTGTTCCCTCTGTGGAGTCATCCTCGAGCCATGCGAACCTCTACCAAATCCAAGTGATCCCCCAAAGCGACTCGATTGGAAGCAAGAAATCCGTGCAGGTTAGTACAAGTACCTCTCCTATCGCTGCAGAAGCTAACTCGATCGCAGTTAGCTCCGATGGAGGAATGTCACCAGTAACCCTCACTGGTGTTGGCTTTCGAGACCCAGATCGATATGACTTACTGGCTAGCAGTGACCCTGAAACATCGTACATGAGCCCGGGACATGGAGAAACATGGCGTCGCTATTGCTTGCTCGACACGCTGTCTGATGAGCGGACATTTGCTTTTCACGAAATCTGCTGGCAGCTGTTTCTTCAAAAAGTTTCCTTGTCGACTAATCACCATGCTGAGCCGCGACGTATCGCTCAACTTATATTCCAGCTGATCCATTGTCTCCCGTATGACGATTTCGGCATCCCGTGCCATAGCCATGACTTTGGTGGTGCCATGAATTTCTGCAGAAAGCTACCAGATAAACTGCCCAGGTCCTGGAGGTTTCTTATGGCTGATCCTAGCATCTTTTCGCCTAGTTCCGCAAACTCCGCTCCCAGAAACGATTCACAACTCCCCCGAACCACCTCTGACTTTCAAATACATGACGATATATTCGCTAGGCTTTCACATGAAATGGTGTATCTGATAACTACCGTGTCGGAATCAACAGATCTCTGCAACCTACGGCTGTCATCCAAGTTTGTATCTAAGCTGACAAGTCCGGATCTTCTATCGCAGGACTTCTGGAGAAGCCGCTTTTCAGTCGACAGAGAGATGGGCTTCTTCTTACCGCTGTCTGATTTCAAGATCGATTGGCGAAGCCTTTACTTCAGCTTGAGATATAGTCTACTTGATAAAACGGAAACTGGCCACATGCGCAATCGCCGCCGTATTTGGCTCTGCCTAGATGATTTGGCTCAATCTCTCATCCCACTTCTTGACCAGCACATTTGTTTCCAAGACCGCCAAAGCGTCCAGCTGGATGTGGCTTCAGAATGCTGTGAGCTTACGCAGTTTGTACACACCCCGGAATTAAACGGTGGCTGTCGTTGCGTTCCCTTGGGAACACGACTATTTGGATATCAATACATCATTTTCAGTCTGCGAAATTTGGGGCCTTACTCAAGGATATCCGTGTCACGCATACTGTTTGATGGGGTAGATTACATATCTGGCTTAAGAATCTCTGAGAGGAGCGAAACGAACACCTTTGCAGAGTTCTCCCGTGTTGGATACATCATACCTCAGGCCGAAGTTCACATCCCTGTCCGTCCAAACGATTGCTTGATCGGGATGCGGGTCGCCGCCTCGGCAAGCGGTATAGTTGGTCTCGGTTTTCGATTCAGGACCAGGACCGATGATACGGTTTGGAAAAATGTAGGTGTTGTTACTGACCTTCCTGGCGGTGTTGGAGCTGCAACTATAGAGCCGACACACGATACATGGCTGAGGGGAGCAATATTGGGATTTGATGTAAGATTCGGCCTTTCCAAACTCGTATCCGGCTAACAGGAAATCTTAGGCATCCAAAATCGTCTCATTCCAGGTTTTGGAACGAGTCCAACGCACAAAATTGCAGATTGCTCCAACGCAAATAACAGACTCTAGATCTGCGCTGTGGCATCCTAACGAACCTGACACCTCTGACCAAGACACTATTTATCCTCTTCTGTTGGAACATCCCGAAGTGGACGACCCGTTATATTTCTTGAATATGGATTTTGGAGGCCCCGGGGGTGCCTTGATTTCACGTCTCACTCGGATCTCTGCTCTTCACGATGAAGCAAACGGCTACTTCAGAGGCTTTGCCTTTTCCTACATAGATGGTCGTACAGCAAGTTTCGGTTTGAGAACGGTCATCGATAAAGCAAGAGAGCGTTCTACGTGTATTGAGCAGTCTCTGTCCATAGACGGGCCAGGGGGTGAGACCATCGTTTCGCTGGAGCTTCAAACATGTAATGCCTCAATGAGCGAGGACATTCGCGTTATCAAGGTACAGTCTGGATCATGGTTTCGCCGGCAGTATCTGACAAAAACTAATATAATTGGTTCAACCTTTAGTTAAGGACGAGCTATAACCGAACTATGGATTTTCGAACGATGACTCCGCCAGGAGAGGAGGAAGAGAAGTATTCACGGCAGACCATTCTTTCACCTACGGGGATGCCCATCTCAGCGATACTTGCTAGGGTTGAGGTAAGTGTCAATTCTTGTCTTGCTTTCCTTTTTATACAAATTGTTGATCCGTCTGTAACCTTGTAGTTGTCTTCAGGGGCCCTCCAATCGCTGGGCATACAGTATCCGTGTAGCAGAGCTTCCACAACTCCCAGCCTCTCACAAATACCTTTCACAGATACTACTACGAAACAAAATGACCCACATAGTTTTCCAAACAGTAAAGATGTAATGTATAACGCACCTGCTAATTTTTGGCACGGTACCGGCTGCTTTACTTCGGTCATGCTAGCCGGTATACAACGCATAGGTGTGTCGACGGGCCTGCCTGCGCGGACAAGGGGGCTTGATCACATCGCAGGCTTTTGCTTCGAGTTCTGGGGCTCGACAGATCGAGTCTACCTAGGACAATGGTATCGAGAAGTTGGCTACCTGTCAGTGCAAGAAGATGAAAGAATATGTGGCTTCACCATCTGGCAGCAGCAAGAACATCTGTCCCACGATCTCGGTACTGTATTGCAGAGCGATGGGAACATTGCAGGAATCAGGATAACCAAGACCGGGCTTGAGGAGAGAGATTTGGAGATTATTCTGGGGGATAAGAACGATATGCTCCCATACTCATTTGCGGAAAACCCCTACGAGCGACTGGTGAGATAGTCCCCTGCCATCGAAGAATGGAGTCGATTCTAACATTCTGGAAGACAGGACTAGCTTGGGTTTTCAATCGCAAAGGCGATTACACCTACGGCCTCACACGACCTTCGCACCATTTCCCGGGGGTTTCTCTGGCCTTGAGGTACATGCTTGGCCTTTGGCCAGCGAGCCGGCCACCGGAAAAATTGACTTGGCTTGCTGAGGATGAAGAGGGCAACTTACTCAAAGTCTCGCGAGTCCACGCTGTCTTCTCCCGCGAGTCCGGAAAGCTTTCTGGTTTCGTCTTCGACTACGGCACTGGCCAGATTTCCAGGACCGCTGGATCAGCAGATGGTGTCAGGGCGTCTTTTGATCTTGACAGCGAGGAGTATATCATCCGCATATTTTTGCAGATTTGGAGACACGAGAGCGAAGTAGTGGTAAGTAATGGCATCATATATTCCCAGTTCAAATCTAATGAGTAATATTAGTTCTATACGAGTGCTGGCAGGGTACACGCCCTGTCACCTTCTGGTTCGTGTGGTCAACCACGGCACCGAGATCCAGCAAATTACGAAGTCTTCGATTGCGGCGATCTTAAAGATGGGTCACGTTATCGGGATAAAAGTACTGAGTGCGTTGGAATATGGGTCGCGATGACATGGGGACCGGGATGTGTAAATCTTGTCCATACGGCTGGCGCTATCACTATCTCAAGAGCCGAGGGTCAACAATGAGGCGATTAACGCGGGGTAGAAACTGTTTCTAGAGGGGCCATTTGTCTGGCCTGGGAATCGCCAAACCATGCCAACGACCTAATTCTCTTCTCGTATCAGCCAAAGACTTTATTCGGTATGAGGGAGAGTTCACTTGAGTAAGGAAAAGGGAAGAAAACTCCTGCATTGAAACCTGTATCTCATTGTCACTCTGCTTCTCCGAACTTGATCAGGACTGTATTACTCCATAATCAAAACACAATCAGTTGTTTATGCATGTGTGCGTAATCCCAACCCCTAGATCTAGTCGTCTCCATAGCTTTCTCAAATGTGCACCGATTGCTAGCCTTGCCGATGTCCAGTTGCCAGTATATTGGCTTCAAAGATGTTGCCGTTTTTTCATCTCTCCATTCGTAGACTTGGACCTTTGTTCCGATAGCGACAGCCCCAAACATCGTCCATGACCCATTGGGATTGTTATTCCGCAGGTAGTCCTTTAGTTGGTCGGCAGCTAATTTCTAACCCTCATCGGTATCGTGTTCCTAGCTCTTGCATTGAGCGACAAAGATCTCATGCTCTTGGAATTCGCCTGAGGGTTTAGCCTAGACATACTGAATTTTTTCAAGGATGGCGTCGGGTTCTTTCTTATCAGGGGAACTGAGGGCTTGATAGGCAATCTTATGCGCCTTTTCGCCGAGGGCTGGAAACCAAGTGCGTAAGATAGTGGTCCAAAGAATCTGGATGGGTTGTATGTCGACGGCTTTCTCTGCTGAGAAATAGCTGCTCATGAACCCGATGTTTTGATCATTGAAAAATGAGTCCATCATACATGTTACCGATAGTAACGTGATCTTGAATTATTTCCGATGCTTGCGTACAATTGTATTTGAAAGGTCCGGATAAGGTTTCGACCTAGAGATATCTAATGGCGCGGTTTTAAAGCTGTAACAGCCTCAGAGGAAGTTCGATGAGGAGTTCCAATTTTTGCCTCAGGCACCCAAGCAGTCCAATTCAGGATGGAGTAGGGCTGGGGGCTCAACCTTTGTAGCATAACAATTTGGGTCAGCCATAAATAGCTTCTAAAAATTTAACCCACGGAGGATTCAGATTCTTTGCCTCATTATTTCGTACTCCGAGGTCCCTTTCGGTATCGTCGGAACGGCCAAAGCCATCTGACCCTTACAGTATTCGCCTAACAGCATACTTGTATCCACAAGACCAACGACCTGATCCCAGCACGACTTTTACAGGGGCTGAAAAAGATCCACTGCCTATACGAATCGTTATCTCGTAGCATCAAATGATCCTTGACGCTTCCTGGGTTTTCGGGATGGCTGTTATTTGTAGATATCAAGATTTAGCAGATTAATTCTGCACATGCCATCCTCTCCATAGCAAACAACAATGTACCAACTTCGACGTTGTTAAAATTTAAGCTTGTCTCTCGCTTAACTTTTAAGATTGCTTGCTCGCTTCTGGCAGTTTAAACCCACTAGTCCTACACTATTGAACAGACTATCGATTCTCATTAAAGAAAAGAATTATGAGCTGAGAATCACGGACGAGGGTACGGAGTATGCTACTATGAAGATGCTTCGCGTTTCGTTTTTTTGTTTTCTCTCCCTTTTTCATCTGCTTTTGGGCTGGTGCTTCATACCTCTCCCCTTCGGTCTTTACAAGTGTCGCTCGATACAAGTCTCTCGTTAAACACCATGCATTTCAAAGGAATTTCTTCAGTGGCTTTGGGCTTGTTGGTGGCGCAATCGGTCGTCGCAAGTCCGTGTAAACCAGTTACTTCCCGTGCCAGTAAGTTCAAGCCAATGTGGTGGTTGGCTAAGCTAGTGCCAAGCCACTGGGAATAACTTCATTGTCAGGTGAAATCTTGTCTTGCTAACTTTGATTAGGCTCAACTGTCTTGACTACTGCTTCAGAGTCCATAATATCTATTTCTGCACCGTCTTCTACAGCTTCTGAAACAATTGTCTTGGGGACAACCTCAACCGAGAGCGAGACTATTACTACCGTGGAGAGAAGTATCGCAGGTACTGGCACAACTAATGCGATTACCGTCGATACAGCCACTTCCAGCACAAAGTCGCCCACAGAGATTGAAGCTTCTTCAAATGCAATTGAGACAAGTACCCTTGCCACTGGGACTACGACTGCAGCTGAAGGCAGCACTTCTATGGCTGAAGACACTACAACTATCGCTCTCTCCTCGACTGCTGAAAGCACTACCACTACCGAGACAACTAAGGCTGAGGCAATCACTGAAACTTCAACTGCTATCGACACCGCAGCAACTACCGCAAAGACAGCAACCGGGACTGAGACTACTACTAGTGCAGTTGGTGCAGCCAGTACCTCAACTGAAACATCACCTGTATCTACAGATCGTACAACAACTGCCGCCGAGGAGAGCGCGACATTAACATCCGAGGATGTTACAACAACCACTACCAAGGATACAGCTACACCTGTCTCTGTGGACAGTACAAAAACAGAGAGGGCATCAACGACTACCGATGGCGCCACCTCTTCAGAGCGCAGAACAACAACACAAACAGCACACGATACTACTACGTCGGTCGAAAGCAGCACCCCGACCTCTGATGACAGCACAACAACAACTGAAGGGGGTTCAACAGTCACTCATAGCGTCACCTCTTCTTCAGAGGGCAGTACGACAGCCTCGACAACAGATGATACTCCTACATCAGTTGAAAGCAGCACTGTAACTTCTGACGACAGCACCACTACCATTGTTACTTCGTCTGAAGCCATTACCACTACAGAGTCTGACGACATCACGAGCACAAATCAGGACACCACGACTACTGCAGTTACTCCATCTCAGAGCGGCGCTACGACTACCGTGGCTCCATCCGATTACAGCACTAAAACGACGGATGCTAGCACAACAACAGAAACTGATCTGGCTGCGCTCTCTACCACCACGGCTTCATCCGAAGACAGCAGTACGGCCACCAAGGATAGCACATCAGAAGGTAGTACTGAAACATCTGGGCTGAGCGCAACTTCTGGTGATAGCACTACTACTGTCACAACTTCATCTGACGGCAGCACTACCGCCGTTGTTACTTCATCAAAGGAGAGCAGTGCAACAATTGATGGAACGACTACTACGGCTGCTGCTGTGGAGGGCAGCACTACGAGTTCTGCAAAAAGTACCACAACGGCTAAGGAAAGCACAACAGTTGAACAGAGTACCACAGCGAGAGAACAAAGCACAACGACAGATGAGGTTACTACCACGACTGCCGACACGACTACCGCAGCGGGCACCACCACCACTGGTTGTCCTCCTCCAAGTACCGTCCTCGCAAACCCTACACCTCTCTTCCCCTCAGGAGATTTCCACAGTGATGAATACGGCACCATTCAACTCCCTTTCCAAGTCGGCATATATAACTCCTTCTCAGACACAGTGTATGCCAGTGTGGGAGGCTGGTTATCAATCCTCGAAGCTCCAACGACCTACTACGGTGGCAACTACGAGCTGCCCTTTTCGTACTACCCACCCGTTTCTATCTTCCCATACTGGCTCGACATGTATACCATATTCGACATTTGTAACACAGGCATCTGGTACGAGGTTCACGAGACTTCCAGGGGACAGACGTTGACTATTGAGTACAACACGGTTCCTTACTATGATGTTTATCTCCAGCCTGCTCATTTCACGGTTAGCCTGTATAAGGATCATCCCGGGTTGGTGAGGTTCGTGTACTATAGCACTGGCCCTGGTGACGGTCCAACTGTGGGTGTGCAAGCTGGCGACTCTTACTCGCAGTACTCTTATGGCGTAAGGATGCCAGATAACTCCTACGTCGAGATTGATACGAGCAGTGGGGTTGCTTTCACAAGCAGTGGCCAGTTGTGATGAGAATACGGGGTTCGTGGGCGTATGTATAGAGGAGAGCAATTTCCTCGCCTTGAAGAATAAGAAGACATCAGACCTTGATTGGTATTAAAATAAACTTAGCATAAGGTATCCTAAATTTAGCAAAGTTATCCTAAGCTTATACTAGGTAAGTTACCTAAGTTATGTTATCGTTGAGGATTAAAGTCCTGAGTTCTCTTTCCTCCCTTATCCTGGATAGTCGATACTATACGATATTTGCGTCTCATTAACAACACTGCCTTCCTGTTTTGTACCAGAACGAATTCTCATCAACACGGCAAAAGGGTCAACTAATCTCAAGATATCGGCATTACTCAGTACAGCAGCGGCCGACTACAAGGTATCATAGATACAAGCCCTGCCTCTCAATGTGCAGGATCATCAGTATTAGCCCGAGGGCCCGTTCTGTCTCGCCAATCAGCCAATCGCCACTGTGAACCCTGTCAGTCAGCGGGAACTGTTGTGCGTTTCCGAATCGACCCTTTTCCGTATTTGGTATGGCAGGTTGTATTGCGATGCGGATCGTGCGCGTAGATAGAGATGCGTATCAAGCTTGTTTTTAGGTGTATGCCATTTAGTTGATTGATTGACAGTTAAAGCTTATGACATTTAAGCATCATTCAATATCTAGAGGCAGTTTTGCCTCTAGATTTATAATTACTGCTATGTTCATTGCCAATCATGCCTTGAGCGTGATCTTATATGAATTGGCTGATGGTATGCTACTTGGCCTGTGAGTAATTGACTTGATGTCCCGAACTTATTTGCCGCTGATGATCAAATCGCCCCCGTACTGTCATCCAAACCTGGTGTCAGACGAAAATACTACCTTCTCAATTGATTCAAACAAAAGTTTTGGTCAGCAAAGAACTTCTGTAGTTTTCGTTTAGTCCCCATTCTCTTCCCGCCGAAGGATTCCTTGGCAACATAAATCCCATCAGCCTAGAATCAACCCACTACAAAGAATCTCATGAATAACCTCACATTCGGCCCCCAAATTAGTCTCGATCAGTCGATACTTATCAAATACGACGCTGAGCATCTCCAATACCATGGTTACGACAGACTGTAGAGCCAATGTTATGGTAACACAGTGAATGCAGAGGCGGGTTGACGTTGCTTCACCTTCCATTTTGGGTCTAGACGCTAGGCAAAAGGAGCACAGGGAGCAAAAGTGCCAGACTTATCGATGGACCGACTTCCGAAAATGCGTGAGGGAGCTTATTTTGGATATATCTTGCTAGGATCTTTTGATCGGGCTATCGCGTTGAATGTGGAGGTTGGATATCAAGGTGATGATCGTGAAGATTCAAGTATAAAACATCAAGACTCTGCTCAACTCAGAATCAAACAAACAAACCAATAACTAATATCTTCTCTTCACAACTCATCAACCGCCAAAATGAAGTTCCTCCCCCTCGCAGTCGCCCTCTTCGCAACACTCACCGTCGCCGCCCCCTCCTCCCCAAGCGACATCCAAGCCCGCTCATGCGTCTGCAAGAAAGGCGGCGACGACTGGATCTGCACGGGCACCAAGTGCTATGACAAAGTAAAGCGCGATCTCGTCCCTCGCCAGTGCTCATGCCACAAGATCGGCGACGAGTGGCTCTGCGGCGGACCCAAGTGTCCCCGCGATCTTCCCGAGGAGAACAAGCTTGAGAAGAGGCAGTGTTCGTGCCACAAGGTTGGAGATGAGTGGCTGTGCGGTGGTCCCAAGTGTCCGAGAAGTCTGCCTGCTGAAGGAGAGCGGGCTGGAGAAGAGGCAGTGTTCTTGTAAGAAGGTTGCTGGGGAGTGGATTTGTAGTGGACGGAAGTGTCCTCGGGATTTGTCGCACCTTATGGGTGAGGAGTAGGTCACTGTTGAGTGAAGATAGTGGCGAGTAAGTGGTCTCATCTCTGGATGAGCTTTGTTCTGAGGCTGACACATTCCCAGACCCATTCATTATTGCCAAGCTGGAACCATCCGGTCGATCATCAGTTAAATCCACATATGCAATATTGGGGCCTTGGCAATAACTAGTCTCAGGGGCAGTCACAGATAGAATCACATGAATATATGACTTGCAAATTGAAACTTGCCCACCTGTGCTTTATATAACAAGCAAGTGAAATACGTACGCTAGCTCGTGAGACAGTCATCCCAACTACCAATTGAGAATTGAGTTACCATTTCAGTCGTGTATTCTTTGTGCTACTATGTATGAATGATATCAAGATCATGCTCTCTCTCCCCGCGTTTGACCTTCCACGCCGCACTATGACTTAATCGTACAAGCTCCATAACAAACTCACTAATCTCCTGTATATGCTCAATCTCCTCCATCGGAAGCCTATCAGAAGGAATCTTGCGTGTGATCTTGCTTATCGACGATAAGATATGCAAATCGTTATCTGCCGAAGAACCAAGCGGGTGAATCAGGATGTTCATAAAGAGTGGCATCGCAGCCATAGGTGCATAGTGCGATACTATCCATAATGCGTCTTCTTCCCAGAGTTCCACTATCTGGTCCAAGATTCGGAAGATGGACCGACTTGCTTCGATGGAGAGATCGGCGCTGGAGTGGACTACGCTGTGGAGATCATCTGGGAGATTCTCCTCCAAATCGCCGCATTTTCGAACCAGTGTGTGGATGTTGATGATAGTGAAGAGGTAATCGAGCTGCAGGTTTATAAAATATGTCCTTTCTTTCATCCGATCTCTCTCGGTCAGAGATGCAGGGAGTCCGAACACTAAATCTGATGAGATGGATAACCGCGGTCGATAGCTTGCACTGATTGACAAGCGCCATTCTTCAAGCTCATCGTCAAGCTGTCGAACATGCGCGAGAAGTTCGCCTTCCGTGTACTTGAACGCTCGTGGAGAACATAGAATGTTGCTTGCGTTTTCCTTGATTCTCGCGAGGTTTGTATCTCGCGGGAGGCTGTGGTACCATAACGTCTGATCTTCAGCATCGCTTATATCGCAGTGATCTGAAGTCAGGGGTGGCGGTTTGTCTGTTCGTAGAGACATGTCCTTGTCGTAACAATAGCAAATCCAGAATAATCTCCGGATGTGAAGCCTTGTTTGGTCGTCGAATGTTGGAATGTGTTGGGGGAAGATTGCTGGTCGTGGTAGAGGGAAATGGCCGCCGAGATCACATACCATGCGACAGGCGCTGGCGAAGCTAACTGCTGCTTCACGACATTGTCCTCTGGTCTTTTGACTTGCCCACTGATTTCATCAGCCTCATTCACGATCTTGACGGATATTATGTCACTCACCAGAAGAAGAGTTCCCTGCAAGCTGTCCAAGCTAGTAATGCCACTCACAACACCCAACAACTTTGAGGCCTCATTAACACAATCCCTCGGCTCAAAAGAAAACCCCAACTGCTGAGCATCAGTCGTCCTCAGCATAAGTGCAATCATAGCCCAAAGACAAGCCTCAGCAGGCGCCCTCCTCCCCAAATCACCAACCCCCTCATCAAACGCCCTACTCAATGTCCCCTCAAAGAGGCCTCTCTCCAAAAACGGAAAGATAACAGCTGTTTTAGACTTGAAAAATAATTCAACGACATGCGCGCAGATAGCCCTCGGGGGCAGCACCCTCGGTGTTTCAGAAAATGAAACAGAGCCAAGCGGCGGCGCAGGATTACCGAAAATGTCGAAATTCTCGAGAAATACGCGCTCCCCTGCACCGTCTGAGATCCACTGCCAGCCGCGATCTGAGAGAATTCCTATTCCTTTGAAATACCAATTTGTGCCGATGTGGCAGCGACATAATTTGTAAACAGCCTTGGGGCGTGTTGAAGGCGATACGCCAATCGGACTTATCACCGGTTGACGAGTGATTGGAGAAGAAGCGAAGCGAAGACTTGTTGGTTCAGACCATGGTGAGGGGCCTCCAACGGACATGTTTGTGCTATTCGTCAAAGCCGTTTGAAGCGCCTCCTCGAGCGTTTCCACGCGACGTGATAGTTCCTGGACGACATCGGAAGTAGTTCTGAAAGAGTCAGTCTGAAGCACCCAATGGAACGGTTCATCCTTGGCTGTCACACAAAAAGCAAGCTTACCTTTTGTTTGGGTCCTTCTGAATCACTCTATCAAAGGTGCATGTGAGCCCCTGGCTGTCGCACCAGTCACACGGATCACCTTGCGTTTTGATCAGGCATTGAATCTATAGCAAAGAGTTATTATAAGTGTCTGATGTCATGGAGGGAAACAAAACATGTTTTTATTTACCTTTCGCTTATAGCATGTGTCGCAGGCTCGTCGGGGAGGCATTGCGAGGGGGGAATGGGATGGAAGTGTAATCGGAGAGACGGAAGTGAGACGGGGGAGAGATTGACGGAGAGGCGGGTTTCCGTGGGGCAGAAAATGTAATGTAATGCAGCGTAATGTGATGTGTTGGTGCTAGAGAGACCTAGTGTGAGCGGTACAGTTGGCACGTGGATCTGCTGAATAGTATTAGCGAGACAGGGATCAAGATCGAATCGTTAGTGATTGTCTGGCGCATTTACCGCTGAGGCCTGAGAGGGGAAGCTTTCCTCCGAGTCTCTCAATTGAAAGTGCAAAAGTGGTTGAAAAGGACAGAATAAGCTTGAAGCGTCCAGACAAGTCGACGTTTCATCCTAATCCCAAAATCTCGATCTGTCAAAACAGGCCTCCCAAGCTACAGGGTAGCATAAAGTGCTGTAACCTAAGGGCAAACCTTAGCCCTGGGTACGATCGGATCAGCGCTTGAATTGCTTCACGTAATGCTAACGACAAGCGAGATTTTCTGATATTGCGGGGGGGATCTGATAATTACAACACATGCCCGTCACTAAATAAGCTTGATTGGGCGGTATCATCAAGGGAGGCGGTGCAAATGCAGCAGAAACAAGATCAAGCTATGGTCAGAGCTCCAACTTTTCATTTCCGTCTCCGATTACATAACTCACCACCCTTGCTCACTGTGAAGTTTTATTGGCTGTTGAAGATAGCTCCCCTGCTGATCGGCGCAGATCTTAGCTCCATTGAGATCTCGGACTTCCGCTCTCCGATGATATAAGCTAATGTTTCGTTTATCAGATCTTTTAGAGTTGATCTATTGGTGGGACTGTACACCTCTGTTGGTAACCGACAACAGCTCCCCCTGTATCTTCTCAAACTAAGCTTTTTAAACGTGGACGGAAAATGATGTTAGCTGGGTGATGGACATTAGATATAAAGTGAAAAAAACCCACGGCCTCAAGCACCATGACTCACCCATCGCAGCTCACTGGTTTGGAGCTCACTCATCCCTCTATTATCTATTTTGCCAAGGGCGTAGACTAAGCTACAATGTCTGGCCATCTTGACCCAAAAACCCTACTGGATCCTCGCCAGCGCTCCATCAGCGAAGTAGGCACCATATCTTCAGCTGGCGACACCACCGTTGTTCCTAGCATCAACACCGCTGAAATTCCCCAATATCTCGATGCTGGCAACGAGAAGCGCTTCCCCCACGATCCCAATAATCCTTTCAATCACAGCCCTGAGGTCTTGAACCAATTACTCGACCCCAAATCCCTCGATGTCCTCAAAGGTCTCGGCGGGCTGCCAGGTTTGGCGCGCAGTCTCAATGTTGATCTGAAAGCAGGTCTTAGCGTTGATGAGCTTAATAACCAGAACTGTCCTCGTATCAAAGTCTTTGGCCGCAATCAGCTTCCAGCCAAGAAACCAAAGTCTATCTGGCGATTGGCATGGATTACCTTCCAGGAAGCGGTGCTTATCATGTTGACTGTTGCTGGTACCATTTCTCTCGCGCTAGGCTTGTATGAGACTTTTGGTGTAAAGCATCAACCGGGTGATCCTACGCCTGTTGATTGGGTCGAAGGTGTTGCGATTCTCGGCGCTGTCCTCATCGTTGTGGTTGTTGCTTCGCATAACGATTGGCAGAAGGAAAAGGCGTTTGTGAAGCTCAACACCAAGAAGGATGATCGCGAGGTCAAGGTTATCAGATCCGGCAAATCAATGCTTGTCAATGTCGCTGATGTTGTTGTTGGCGACGTCATGAACCTTGAGCCGGGTGATTTGATCCCTGCTGATGGTATCTTCATCGATGGCCATAACGTCAAGTGCGACGAGTCGACTGTCACTGGCGAGTCTGACGCCTTGAAGAAGACACCTGGTGCCAAGTGTTTTGTCGACGATCCTATGCGCACCAAGGAACCTGATCCTTTCATCATCTCTGGATCTCGTGTTCTTGAAGGCATGGGTACCTTTGTTGTTACCTCTGTCGGCGTGAACAGCAGCTTCGGCAAGATCATGATGTCGGTTCGTACAGACATTGAGTCTACACCTCTCCAGAAGAAACTCGAAGGTCTTGCCGTTGCTATCGCCAAGCTTGGTGGTGGTGCATCACTCCTCATGTTCTTCATTCTCCTCTTCCGCTTCTGTGCTTCTCTTCCTGGTGATGATAGACCAGCTGAGGAGAAGGCTTCTACTTTTGTTGATCTTCTCGTCGTGGCTATTGCCATCATCGCTGTCGCTGTGCCCGAGGGTTTACCTCTGGCTGTCACTCTTGCGCTTGCGTTTGCAACAACTCGTCTCTTGAAGGAGAACAACCTCGTTCGTGTCCTCAGAGCGTGTGAGACTATGGGTAACGCGACTTGCATCTGCTCCGACAAGACAGGAACTTTGGTACGTCAAATCCTCCCAGCACAATACCGTCTTCTAACATCTTAGACCACGAATAAAATGACAGTCACCGCCGGCCGCTTCGGTTCCTCGAGCTTCACTTCCGACATCCCCACGTGGGCAACAACCCTCTCCCCCGAAACCCGCAAACTCATCACTCAATCCGTCGCCATAAACTCCACCGCCTTCGAGGGTACCAACGAAGGCGATGCCGCCTTCATCGGCTCCAAGACCGAAACTGCACTTCTCCAACTCGCCAAAGACCATCTCGGCATGCAGTCCCTCTCCGAAGCACGAGCAAACGAACAAATCGTCCTCATCGAGCCCTTCAACTCCGTCAAGAAGTACATGCTGGCCGTGATTAAGGTCCAGGCTGGATACAGGGTTCTCATCAAGGGTGCTTCGGAGATCATGGCAAGCTTCTGCTCTACTGAAGTTAACCCATCTACTGGCGCTGTTGAGGCTTTGGACCGCAAGGCTGCTGATGATGCGATCATGGCTTTTGCGAGGAAGTCGCTTCGTACTATTGGGTTGGTGTACAAGGACTTTGAGGAGATGCCTGATCTTGAGAACCTGGGTGACCTGACGCTTCTTGGTATCGTTGGTATTCAGGATCCTGTGCGAGAAGGTGTTCCCCAAGCTGTGCAGAATGCCAGGCGCGCTGGTGTTGTTACTCGCATGGTCACGGGTGATAACCTCGTCACAGCACGAGCTATCGCCACAGAGTGCGGTATCTTCACCGACGGCATCGTCATGGAGGGCCCAGAATTCCGAAAACTCTCTGAGGAAGAGCTTGACAAGGTCATACCACGTCTTCAGGTCCTAGCTCGTTCTTCGCCCGACGACAAGCGCGTTCTTGTCACGCGTCTCAAGGTCTTGGGCGAAACAGTCGCTGTGACTGGTGATGGTACTAATGATGCGCCTGCGCTTAAGGCAGCGGATATCGGATTCTCGATGGGTATTTCGGGGACAGAAGTTGCTAAGGAAGCATCTGAGATTATCCTTATGGATGATAACTTTGCTTCCATCATTACTGCGCTGAAGTGGGGACGTGCTGTCAACGATGCGGTGCAGAAGTTCTTACAGGTATGTTTTATGTCTTTGAGGTTGGATGTGTACTGACCTGCCAAGTTCCAAATCACCGTCAACATCACCGCCGTTTTGTTGTCTTTTGTGACATCCATGTACGACGACAAGATGGAGCCTATCCTCAAGGCAGTTCAGCTTCTCTGGGTAAGTCGTGCTCATCTTCGGATGTCTTCGTGGCACTGACCTCTGTAGATCAACCTCATCATGGATACAATGGCAGCCCTCGCCTTAGCCACCGATCCCCCAACCGACTCTATCCTCGACCGTCCTCCTCAACCCAAGTCCGCCCCTCTCATCACCATGAACGTAAGTCAACTCTCACCTCCCTTAACCTTCACCACTAACAACCCCAGATGTGGAAGATGATCATCGGCCAGTCCATCTTCCAAGTCGTCGTTGTCCTGGTTCTCTACTTCGCCGGCGACTCCATTCTCGGCTACAACACCTCCATCGCCGCCGAAAAGCTCCAGCTCGACACCATCATCTTCAACATGTTCGTCTGGATGCAGATCTTCAACGAGCTCAACTGCCGTCGTCTCGACAACAAGTTCAACGTCTTTGTTGGTATCCACCGCAACCTGTTCTTCATCCTCATCAACGCCATCATGATCGGTCTCCAGATTGGAATCATCTTCATTGGAGGCCGTGTTTTCGACATTGACACTGATGGCTTGAATGGAGTGCAGTGGGCGATTTCTATCCTCATCGCGGCGTTTAGTCTGCCGTGGGGTGTGCTGGTTAGGATCTTCCCTGATGAGTGGTTTGCAAAGGTTGTAAGTTTCTTTGCGCCGCCTTTTGTGTGGGCTTATAACTGCATGGCGAGGGGTTGGGGTGGGTTTATGAGGTTGTTTAGAAAGAGTAAGAAGGCGGATGATGAGGAGGATGTTAGTTCGTTGGAGGAGAGGGAGAGTAAGGAGAAGTCTCATGGTGTTGGGCCCATGATTGTTGAGCCTAGGAACTAAGTCATGAGATAGTTGGCAAGATTGTGCGGAAAAGGTTGGCAAAATTGGATAACTGGGAGAAACAAAAGCAAAGGATGGGACTGGTCCGACATGCTGAAAATTTTTTGGCAACGGCCTGGCGTTGATTAGAGGAACAAATAGCGATAGCACTTTCATTGAATGACCTTCAAACTTCAATTGCATCATGACTTCACCAATCTTGATTGGCCAATGGGTTATAAACACTGCATACCCATAGAGCAATGGACTGGGCAAAGGCTCCTCCCTACAGAAGAATAGCCTAATAAAGAACCCAGATAACTAGCAAACATAAACCGGGTCTAACTCACGATAAACACCTCAAAAAACAAGCTTAAACACGTTAAACTCACGGAATCCTCGGACTATCAAAAAAGTTCCTCAACCCCGCATCATCATGATACGACGCTGCGCGGTGATCAAGCCCCAACACGGAAGGTCAACAAGAGCCAAGCAAATCCTCGTCGTATGACGCAACATCTTATCGTGATCCTGCTGTACTCTCGTGAAGTTGACATTCCTCTTTCAGAGATGCGGTGTAAGCGCTAGCTTATCGTGACTGGGTGTAAGTTGAAATCCCCCGCTCGAGATGTGCCAAGGATGCTTTGGAGGGGTAGTATAAATATGATGTAGTTTTCTGTTATGTGCTCTGAAGAAGTTCGTTACGATCGTTGGGATACTGTGAAAATGGCGAGGAATTTGGCTACTTGTCTTGTTGCTGCGGCGTGTGCATACGCTTGTCTCCCCGACAAAGACGAACTCTACGCTCTTCGAGCCCGTCGTTCATCACGTACATCTCAAAGCCGCCACCTCAAGCGCGATGTCATAGAATTTCCCCCGGTCCTCACCGAAGTCGAAACTCTCCTCGTCAACTCCTTCGACAACAACTCCATTTCAGACTGGTCCCTCTACTACACCTCTGGCTATCGTCTCGCAGGGCATAACAGATCCCAAGCAGAGTGGACGCAGAAGAAGTGGATCGACGCAGGTTGGGAGTCTTGGATTGATGAGTATTGGATCACGTATACGGAGCCAATTGAGAGTACCCTTAGTTTGAAGAGGCCTGATGGGAGTGTGCATGAGGTACAGAGGCTGGAGGATAAGTTGGATGTTGATGAGCAGACGAGGAATCCTAATGAGCAGGTTGCGTATCATGCGCTCTCTGGTAGTGGGAGGGTCAATGCTGAATATGTTTACGTGGGGTAAGAACATGACCCTGAGGTATGGTTGGCATGGCTAATGGTGGTGATAGGCGTGGCTCGAGGGAGGATTATCAGAAACTCAAGAACCTTGGTGTTGAGTTGAAGGGAAAGATTGCTCTGGCTCAGTATGGCGGTGCGAACCGTGGAGTCAAGATCAAGAACGCCGAGGTAAGTGCTTACAAACAGATTATGAAGAGTCAGATCCTGATATAAAACAGGCTCATGGCATGATTGGAACTATTCTCTACACAGACCCTCTTGAGGACGGCGAGATTACTGAAGCCAATGGTTACCTGCCCTACCCAGGTCAGTATCATACATACTCCTCATATCAGCACATGTTAACACATCTCAGACGGCCCTGCTCGCCATCCGTCCTCCATCCAAAGAGGCAGCACCCGCTGGGGCTCCCTCTCCTTCGGCGACCCCTCAACAATCGGCTACGCCTCCCACAAAGACTCTCCCCGCGCCGACATAACCCCCTACGGACCCTCCATCCCATCAATCCCCATCTCCCCCCGCGACGGTCTCCAACTTCTTCACGCCCTCGACAACCACGGCCTCTCCGCCGAAACTGTCAATCGCACCAATTACAAGGGTGCTTTTTCAAACGTTACGTATCATAGTGGTCCTGCACCAGGAGCTACGCTAAATCTTGTGAATATCATGGATACGAGGCTTGAACCGGCGTGGGATGTTATTGCTTCGATTAATGGCACGAATGAGGATGAGTATGTCATTATTGGTAATCATAGGGATGGGTGGACGGCTGGTGGTGCGGCGGATGCTGTGTCGGGTGGTGCGCTACTTATTGAGATGGCCAAGGCGTTTGGGAAGCTCATCGAGAACGGATGGAAGCCTCGTCGAACTATGTAAATGGCCCAACCCTAATCAAAGACGAAAGCTAATGAGTGCAGCATTCTGGCTTCGTGGGACGCTGAAGAGTTTGGTCTCATGGGCAGCACCGAATGGGTCGAGGACCATCTTCCGGAACTTATTGAAAAGACAGTTGCGTATATCAACCTTGACACTGCTGTTTCTGGTCCAAGAGCAGAGATTGTTGGGTCAGGTGAGATTCAGACCATTGCTATCGAGACGATGAAGAAGATCATCTTTCCCGAGGGCTATGGCGCTGGACCGACGTTGTATGATGCGTGGTTTAATGCTACTGAGGGTGTCTTGCCTGCTATGGGTAGTGGTAGTGACTATGCTGCTTTCTACCACAACGGCATCACTTCTGTAAGTGTAACGTGAGATCTTGCTGGGGATGTGACTGACTGTTGGCAGCTTGATATTGCTGGAGGTCCTGGTCCCAAAGATGCTGTTTACGCATACCATACGTAAGTATTCCCATACAACCTACCATGATGATAACTGACATAAATCAGTCTCTATGATACCCACCGCTGGATGACCGAGTACGCAGACCCAGGCTTCCATCTCCACACAGCAATGGGCCAATTCGTCACTCTCCTAACGTACCACATCGCCGACGATCCCCTCATCCCCTTCGATCTCACTCACGCCGGAACTGCCCTGCGCGACATTTTTGAGGACCTCGAAGAAAAGCTCACCGATCGCTTTCCCTCCTACGATCTTGACCTCACGTCTCTCTCGTCAGCAGTATCTTCCTTTGAAGAAGCAGGAAAGCGTATTTCTACGATAGCTCAACAAGCACTCGCTCTCAATGATACTGTTCTGTTGGGTGCTGTCAATGCGGCGTACAAGGCGTTTAGTCGAGGTTTCGCGAGCGAGGGGTTGCTGCCGGGTAGGTTCTCGTTTTATAATGTTGTTAGTGCGCCGGGGTTGGATAGCGGATATGGTGCAGATGTTTTTCCGGCGGTGCAGGATAGTTTGGATCAGGGGAATTTGACGCAGGCTGAGGAGTGGGTTGAGAGGAGCGCGAAGGCTGTTTTGAGAGCTGCTGAGATACTGAAGGTTGGAAAGTGAGTTGCGTTACGAAGCCGCTCTTATGATATACAGGGAGAAGCCAGCTCATGTTCTAAATGGGCGCCATTTAAAAGCATATTTAATTTAGTAAATTGCTTGCATTATGCTGAGCGTCGTTACTGTTACTCACAGATTAAGCGATAATGCCACATCACCTGCATTCGATAAGCGACAGCACGTCAGCCTGGGGACGTGAAATGAACACGATGGCATCAGCCAGCCCCCAACGCTGACCTGTGAGCGAACCATACTCTGTAGGGCTGATCAGTTCATTTTCTGGTGCCTGGAAAACAAGCAACACAGCCCATGCAACAACGGCCATCACGAGCGAATCAGAGTCCCCTGTCATCAAGGATCATCTCGAGTCTTACCCCATTCATACCAGCGCAGTGGACCAGAATAAAACGGCCTTGCCAATTAGATCGACAGTCTAGGACTTTTGGGCTGCAGGCTTCAGGCGAGGCAACCTGTGCGAGAGTGAGAGTGAGATGAGGTGAAACGCATGTCCGACTCTCCCTTGTTTCTGTTTCCATTAATATAACACTGCCTGCTTATGCCCTTCTGTTTCTTCTCACTTGATCATACATACATAATTATTGTCAAACCTGCCGGGTTAATTCACTCCTTCAATCGTCCGTCGTCAACGCTCCTTTTGACATTGTTTCATCTGTATTGCAACTTTCGCATAAAATATCCCTTTAATCTCACCCTGTAAGTTCCGAAACATGTCATCTTCAATGGCGTCAGCCTTTATGCACCACCTAACGCCTCCAGAATTTCTCCATTTCTTTTTTTAAAACAGCATCGCAAAAATGGGAGATAATAACCACATCGGCGAAGCTGGTCTTCACCATCTTCCTCTGCGCATGAGAGACGCGCCACTCTCCAAATTCCCCTCTTTGAACCAACGAAATGGCAAAAAAGTACCTGAGAGCTTACACTTCACCCCCGGGGCCTTTCGTCTCAGATCACCCACCGAGTCTTCGATGAGTAGTATTTCTTCGGCGAATGTGCCTGATTCTGCGACGACGCATTCGCTTTCTACACTGGCTAGTCCGATAAGTACCACGTATGCGAGCTCGATCCAGGAGCAGTTTGCTGCTGCGACGCTGGATGGGTCGAGACCTGCGAGTCGGATCTGTCATCGACATAATCCGTCGAGTGGAACTTGCTCGACGTTTGTTAATGAGGATGATGATGCGGTTATTACGGGATATCCTGAGTTTGATATTAAGATTAGGAATTTGAATGAGGCGCATGCAAGACCTGTTGTTCAAGAGGTTAGGCCTGAGAGGTGAGTCTTCCGATGGTTCCGTGCGATCGTGTCGCTTACGGTCGCAGCCCCAGTACAGAGTCGTTTGTGAAGGAGGAGAGGGTTCTTACGCCAACGACAGAGTCGCATCGCACGGATGATGTTTCTAATGATGACGAAGATGACTCTGAAGAAGTGTCGCAAGAGGATGCAAACTCAGTGCTCAATTACGCACTTCAAGTCATTTACGGCGTCGATCTCAACGATGTCTCAATTCCTCAAGACAAGGTGCAAAGCCTCGTATCCAACTTTACCCAAGACATAGGCCAGCATATTTGGCAATCTGCTTCAGACGGTCAATTGTCGCACACGATGTCAACGTCAAGCTCATCCTCTACACCATCTCAAGACGCTAACGGCGATCGTCGGGGCGGAAAGAGGAAGAAGCAAGGTAGACGTGAAGACGATGGCGATGAGTTTAGCGATGGTGAAGGGTCAGGTTATTTGCCGACCAAGCGCTCAAGACCGAATCCCAAGGAAGATGAGAATCTTCGACTGAGCTGTCCGTTCCGAAAGAGGAATCCTCATCGGTTCAACGTCAGGGATCATCATAGCTGCGCGATGACTTATTTTCCAAAATTCGCAGAGCTCAGGTCAGTAAATATAATCTTACATCCGACTGTTACTAATGCTTGTAAGGCAACACATTGTTAAGCAGCATAAGCGCGACGACCCATCTGCTTTCGTCTGCGATCGCTGTAGTCGCGACTTTCCTACGCGCAAAGAACTACGTGATCATCAACGTCTGCCGAAGGAGTATATGTGCGACATCGCAGATGCAGATGCTGAGAGTGGCATTGATCCTCAGACTGCGACGAAGCTGTTAAGCAGAAAGCGAGCCAGTGGTACTTCACCTGAGATTCAGTGGAAAGAGATCTGGAACATCGTATTTCCTGATGATGATGATACTGATGTTCGACCGTATGGTGAGTAGTCGTCACTCGGAATCCTGATGAACTGGGCTGATTTCAGCAGAATACACTCCCGTGATCGAGCACTTTGAAGTCGAAGCCAAGTATCGCGAAGCATTCGACCAGCTCAAATACTCTCTCCTCGACAAAATCTCCAACCCCGCCACCCTCGAAACACTCTCCACAAAGTTCTACCAATGCTTCGTCGAAACTCTAGACCAATGCATCGCCAACGCCCAAAGCATGCCCTACACAAACCGCAGCAACAAAAAGAACGACATAATCCGCTCCCAAACAACACAAAGCGTCCGCAAACCCCGCGGTATAATGCCCCGCCCTGACTCCGGCGTTGTAATGGATGATGGATCTGAAGAGAGCGGTAGTGTAATGCTTGGGCATAGAGATAGTGTACGGACTGTTAGGACTGCGCTTAGGGGAAGTCAAGTTCCGGAGACTGTTAATGAGGTAGTTCCTGCTACGGGGTTTGAGGGGCTGATGATTGGGATGGATGGGGCGGATGTGCAGGCTTGGAATAATGGGGTTATGTATCCGCAGATGATGCCTGAGCAACTTATTCCCACGGGGGGGTTGACGCCGCAGACGGAGTTTGTGAACTGGGGGCAGATATATCCTGGTTTTGACACACTGGGGAATGGTGTTAATGGGTTTACGGGATTTAATGGGCAGTAATAAGTTTGGGCTGGGCTAGGCCTGGGGGGTAATACTTCTTGTATATGATTTGTTCAGATGATGAGACTATGATCTCGATAATCAACATGACTTGAGTTCTCAATGGAACCATGAATACACGCGGTGCCATTAGGCCAGCTTGAGAAGAGGACAATCTAAGATTCGACTATTGAGACTTGCTGCAAGGAGCTTAAATCAGCACAGAGAAGAAGCAACTTGGAGGTGTGTATGTCTGACACTGTGTTCTTGATGTGGCGAGCTGAACTATTCAGCCGTTCCAAATCTGGTAAACAGCAGCCACACAATCAGAGATAAAGCACCTCTTCGGAAGCTGAACATCTCCAAATAGTTAGAATTGCCACTGGCTTGTGATCAAAACGGATCGGATGTGATGACTCTGCATGGATTTTCAGCTTCTCAAACTCTCGGACACGCACCTGACACATATAGTGGTCTAGCCAGCTATAGATTCTGCAGTCCCTCGTTTTTAGAAGTGCCGAGTCGCTAGTCCGGCTGTGGCTTGCGTAGTCGCCGTATATCCATCAATGAGGAATGGAACTTCGGTCAATATGTCTCAGTCGACCTCTTCACATTCTTTGGGAAAAGCCCATGAGAGAGCCAAGAAACGGCTATAAAGCGCCCAAATATTGTCGCTTCTTCCCTCCTACGATTGATTTCTCATCGTAAAAATTATCTTAGGCCTTAGTACATTATGGATCTCCAAAACCTCTCCGCAGCAGAGCTCGTCCAAAAGTTCGACAATGATCGAACAAACACTACCCTCGCGGAGGAAATTCACCGTCGGACAATCGACCCATCGCTGAACGGAGAATTATTCCAAGAGATTAAGAACCTCAAGGACTCTATTGAAGGAGTCCCCAAACCTCCTGGCGATGAGTTCATAAGAGCTCGACCCGGCCCTAAAACAACATGGGAAAATTGCATCGGCCAGCAGAAATGCACCCCCAAATTCTTGCGCTATCCCAAGGGCTTGCCAGATCTGGTTCAAGCTGTCAAGGATGGTAGTGAGCAGAAACTTAATGTCAGGGCTGTTGGTTCAGGACATTCGTTCTCGAATATTTGTCCTACTGATGGGATCCTGCTTGATCCTCATGGGATGAATAAGTTCTTAAAGCTGAACTCTGAGACTTTGAAAGAACCTTCTAAAGCTTCAGACCATGTTCTTGTTGAGAGTGGAATTACGATCAAGGATTTAAACTCTCATCTTGATAAGATGGGAAAGGCTCTTGCGACGATGGGAGCGTATGACGGACAGACTCTTGTTGGGGCTATCACAACTGGCACTCACGGCAGTGGCAAAGATTCTGGAAACCTAGCCAGTCTCGTACGAGCTATCATCCTTGTTTCTGAGACTGGAAAGGTTTATCAGATTGAGCCCAAGGATGGTATCACCGATCCTGCCAAGTTCGTTCCAGGCGATGCTCAGGAACTGAAGCAGGATGATGATTGGTTCCAAGCCGCTCTCATATCAATGGGCTGTCTGGGTCTTGTCTACTCTTACATCGTCGAAGTGGTGCCAACGTTCTTTCTAAGCGAAGTCCGCTCGTTGACGACTTGGCAAGACTACAAGTCCCAACTCGCAGGCGGTCTTGCGTCTGCTCCTCTCCAGAATCACTACTTCGAGATCGACCTAAATCCTTACGAGACACTTGGCCGCAATATCGCCGTTACCACCATCCGCACACGCTCAAACGCTACAAAAAGCGAAGGCGGTCGTGGTTTCGACAACTGGCTCGCCGGTCTCCTCGCCCAACACCACTGGGTCGAAGACATCCTCGTCTGGATCCTCAACCGCTGGCCACTCCACAGCCCCGGCATAATCACAACCGCCATGAAAAGCCTCCCCGTGAAGCACTACATCGACAAGAGCTTCAAAGTCCTCAATATCGGCGCCGTCGATGACGTAAAAGCCTACGCCATGGAACTATCCTTCGACGCCAACAAGGATATAGTCTCCATCGTCGATCGTATCCTCGCGCTGTTCCAGAAAGCAGCTGCTGAGAAAAAGTGGTTTTTGGCTGGGCCGTTTGCTTTGAGGTTTGTTAAAGAGTCGAATGCGTTTTTGGCACCGCAGCAGGGGAGGACGACGATGATGGTTGAGATGGATATGTTGTTTGGGGTTAGGACTGGGGAGGAGCTGTTGAAGTTTATGAGGGCGGAGTTGTGTAAGGG